>JARVGV010000002.1:32567998-32578729 GCA_031762435.1 Hypsolebias longignatus
CAACAGCCAAGGCTGTGGACCACTTGGCCCTCTGGTACTCCTCAGCTGCCTCCAGAGTCCCACTGGCCAACAAGGCCTGATAGGACTCCTTGAGTTTGACAGACTCCCTAACCTAGGGTGTACACCACCGAGTTTCTGGATGGCCACTGCGAGAAGCACTGACAACCTTGTGGCCACAGTTCAAGGCAGCTACCTCAACAAGTGAGGTGTGGAACATGGCCCACTCAGACTCGATGTTCCCTTCGTCAGCTGGGATGCAGTTAAAGCTCCCCCGGAGGTGTAAGTTGAATATCTCTCTGACGAGTTCTTCAGCCAGGTGTTCCCAGCAAACACTCACATGTGTGGGTCTACCGGGTCTGTCCAGCATCTTCCCCCGTCATCTGATCCAGCTCACTACCAGGTGGTCATCAGTTGACAGCTCAGCTCCTCTCTTCACCTGAGTGTCCAAAACAAACGGCCACAAATCAGATGACACGACTATGGAGTCGATCATTGATCCATTACATATGGCGTCCTGGTGCCAAGTGCAATTATGGACACTCTTATATTTGAACATGGTGTTCATGATGGACAAACTATGACTAGTACAGAAGTCCAACAACAAAACACCACTCGGGTTCAGTTTAGAGAGGCAGTTCCTCCCATTCATGCCCCTCCAGGTCACATTGTCATAATTCATGTGAGAATTGAAGTCCCCCATCAAAATAAAGGAGTCTCCAGCTGGCGCACCTTCCAGCACCTCTGCCAAGGACTCCAAGAAGGCCGGATACTCTGAACTGCAGTTCGGCGCATAGGCACAAACAACAGTCAGACCTCATCCTCCTACCCAAAGACGAAGGGAAGCCACCCTCCCATCTATCGGGGAAAACTCCAACATACAGGCACCAAGTTGGGGGGCTACAAGTAGACCCACACCAGCTTAATGCCTCTCACCATGGGCAATTTCAGAGTGCAATAAGGTCCAGCCCCTCTCAAGGAGATTGGTTCCAGAGCTAGGGCTTTAACAGACTACTCGAATAATCTACACATTGATTCCTAGGACATCCATCGAGTTTTTTAATTTCACGTCGAGCATTCGTAGTGACGTCATCATGTCGCAGTTACAGGACAGAAAACGAATCAACTTCCTGTATGGAGCGTGGTGCGAACCGGTGTTACACCATATTCTGTGACCACCGTGTATTGTGACCATAGGGGGTGGTGTTGCATGCACTGTTGCAGGTCACAGAATATGGTGTAACACTGGGTCCAAACGACCGAACCAGAACCAGCTTCCTCTGCTCTTGTTTCATAAACAAAAAGCAAAAAATATTAATCTCTAAACCTATTAAAAAAAAAACTATAAACATAATGTGCATCACTGCTGGCGGTGGTGTTGGGTGGTCGACCGCCCCACTGTTTTTAGTTTTGTTTTTGACGTGCCACACGTTTCTTTCACTTTTGCAGCTTAATAATAATAACTAATAGTTTTGGTTTTTCTGTGATTTATCTGCAATATGATAAATGGTAGGAACGTAATATATGCTCCCAATGTTTTGTTGACCTTTTTCTTTTTTTTTTTTTCTTTTTTTCTTTTTTTGGTAAATATTAAATTACAAGATTTTTTGTGTTTTTATTTATTTATTTTGCATCTTAAGATCCTATGACATCATCAACTACTCAAGTTGAGCTTTATTATGTTAATGTCGAGTTTAAAAATTATGTACTTGTTCAACTCCCATCCAGAGCCCATGCTGTGTGTCGAGGTGAACCCAACTATATCTAGTCCGTAACGTTCAACCTTGCACACAAGCTCAGGCTTCTTCCCTGCAAGCGAGGTTATGTTCCATGTCACAAGAGCCAGCTTTGGTAAGCCAGGGTCAGAGCGCCAAGGTCCCCGCCTTTGGCCACTGCCCATGGCATCATGCACCCGACTTTTATGGTCCTTCCTGCAGGTGGTGAGTTCACAGGAAGGCAAACCCATGCTGCTCCTTTGGGCTGAGCCTGACAGGGCCACATGGTTAGAGACCCAGTCACCAAGCACTCACTGACAAGCCCCTCCCCCAGGCCTGGCTCCAGGGTGGGGCCCAAGTAATCAGGGATGCTGAGTTTCTTGTTTTTTCTGTTTAATACACCTTATCATATTATATTATTATTGTTCAGCATACAGTATATCTTAGATCCTTGTATACTGTTTTCTTTTTTATAGTTTATAATATTGCTATTTTTGGTATGACTGGAACTTTGAGTACACAGTTTCATTCCACCTCCTGTACCACCTGTGATGCGAATGACGATACCTGTATAGTCACCTTGAGCCTTGAATCTTGAGATACATGAGCTATTGAGTCAAAACTGACCTCCAACTCAGACAAAGCACTCCATCTTTATTTGGTCAAGGAAACTTGGTATGGAAAAAGGAGTTGACTTTTGTCCCTGCCACTTCAGTAAGCCAGGGCTTCATGTTACTTCAGCATCTTAAACCAAAAACAAAAAAAAAAAACACTCAAAACACATTAGATGTTCCAACAAGTCAGTGATAACATATATTTAAACTGGTGGTGGAAATAATTAGGCTAACATGAGGCTTTTGTAATGATCTGTAAATGGAACGGTAAATGGACCTAATTTATATAGCACCTTTCTCTCTCTTATCCAGATACTCAAGGCACTTTACATTACAATCTGTGCCCTCATTTACCCATTCATACAGCACTTTACTAGATCTCTACAAAGCTAACTGAACAAATCATTCTAAAGAGACTAAGCAGAGCTTTATCACATTCATATATCGATGGGACACACATCGGAGACAATGAGGGGTTCAGTGTCTTGCCCAAGGACAATTTGGCATGTGACTACTGGTGGATTCGAACCCCCAACTCTTGCATTGGAGGATGACTGCTCTAACCACTCAGCCACAGCCACCATCTGTCTAAACTTCTGAGCTCAGTCCTGCTTTGGAAACAATCAAGAAGGAAGATCAAAATAAATAAATTACTTTTCCCATAATAAGGAACCCAGGGTACCCTCTTGAAGCCTGGGGTGGTTGAGCCTTGGATTCTAGGGCTTGGTCTACCATCGAATGGAGAGAAGTTAATGTTGAGTTGAGTTAAGTTAATGTGTGAGCCCTGGGGCAGGTCAGAGCAGGGTCCTGGACATGTAGATTTCTGTTTGCTATAAACTGGCTTTGGGTATGTGGAAATGCCACCTCACTATCATGATCTGCACCTTGTTGGAACGCAAATACAGGCAGAACTCAGAGAACTCGGGAATAAGTAAAACACTATTGAAATAAACAAAAGGACTAACGTGGCAGCCAAAACTCATCCACAGAGTATGAAAAGGAGACACAGGAAAACAGAACGATGCCAAGGAGGATAATCCTTGGACAGGGTAACAATTAGGAAAGGCAGACTATATAGGCACACCAACGAGGGATAAACACAAACATCTGGGGAAGGACAACAGGTGGCAGAGGCAGGAGCTGATTACATGAGGGAGAAACACAGACGAGGAAAGGACAAACAACACAAAGATCACAAAACACTCAGATCCTCTCACTCACATTCAAAAACAAGTCTGTCATATTCCATCTAAATAAATGTATTAAATTTAGGCTCATCAAAACAAGATAAAAAGAAGAAAAAGCTAGATTTTATTTTGGGCATGATGGTATGTGTGTTAGGTTTATGTATTGTCCCAGACATAATCAGCAGATTTCAACATTAATATCATGTTAATATCAATGTTGGGGCAGTTTCCAGCTACTGATCATTGATCATTTTGATCATTTTGCAAATAATCCCTTTTCAAAAAATATTATAATTCTTGAGAAACCTATGCTGTAATTGAAATGTTAAAAAAAAAATGCCAATAATTGACTTGCAAAACATTAAATAAATAGTAGTTCAGTATTTAGGTGGTAGACAACAGTGAGATGATGAAGCAGTTTGTCTTTGCAAGTACTGAAATTAAAATGTTTCCTCTCAGGGGGACTTGAGGAAGCCACTTTGAAGAGGCGGGAGAAAAAAAGATGTCTTTTTACTGACATTAAGTGCTGTGATGAGAGAAGAGAAAAGAGTTGAACTCAGAGTTAGATGTTCATTTAGATGTCCAAGGAAAACAGCTTAAACCTGTTTGCATGTACGTTCATTTGGTTTGCTATAGTTTTCTTTTAATAACATGTCTCCATAAAGCAACTTTTTCCTAACTCGTGTAACAATATGCATTACTTGTTTAGGAACTTGTCATGTAACTCATTCAAGTTAATTACCTTTCGAATCGATGTGAGGCTTTAACCTTTGCTGACCTGCATGTTGTTGTGATTCCATTTGAGTGAAACTCAGGGGAATATGAGCTTATCTTCAGGTAATTACTCGCCACAATATAAAGAAAATTGATTTCCTCTACTGCAGAAGTGTTCATCTAATTAAATCGCAACATAGGCTCAAGAAAAAAAATCAGCATTAACTGGGGTGCTTTTGGGGTAAAAGACATAATGATAATGTTGAACAAAATTTCATTTTTCATTTCTGAACATAACTAAGTGTGAATAAATAGTTAATCTACCTTCACAACTGCACAGTTTAAAATCAGTCTTAATAAAATTGAATTAGTTTTACAGCTTGGTGGTTGTCTTGAGAATAATTTCCTCTTCAAGCTCTCAAAGAGTATTATTTCTGTTAAAAATGTATTTAAAACATAGTTTACTTTAATCCAACGTAATGTATGGAAATACCTTGTTTTCTTAAAGAGAGAACTGATTTAAAATCACAACCTTGAATTGCAAAAAATACAACTAAGAGAGACGTAACTTAAAACACACTGTTTAGGCTGGACACAGACACAGATTAATTCTAAGTGCTGAAACCCTTCCTGTGGACGCTTCATGGGATCAATGCATTATGTGACATCTTTAAAGAATAAATATTGCTATTTGCATTCAAGCAGGAAAAATATTTTGGAACATGCAGTGGGAGGCAATCAATTGCACCCAGTCATACTGTTTGATAAAGAGGGAACTTGAAGGCTTCTTCTTCTCCGTGACTAATATACAAGAGTCTCTTGGCTGTGTGGTGTACTTGGTATAATTTAATCCAATTTCACAGGTTTTTCTTCTGTCAGACAGAAGGACAGACAGACAAATTGGTGCTTGTTGCTGCAAATAACAAGCTAGATCTGTTCACAGACACAAATTAATCGTAGCCTTTTTATAGGAATGCATATCACCCGCCACCTTTCATGTCAGAGTTTTGGATTAAGATCATTTTATGCTGCCAAATGAAGTTACAGTCATTTTGGTCGAAGGTTATGCATAAACATGCTCACAAGCACAAGGTAATGCAGTCTTGCCAGGCTCAGACAGACTAAGTGTTTTCAACCACGCTTAGCTGCTATCACATAAAATTTTACCTCAATATCTGTAAAACTGAGTGAATGATCGCCTTTTCTGGGGATTCACAGGTCAGTTGGCTGTGGTCACCATTTTGAATTGTGTGAGCTTTAAAAGCAAATCAGTGATTATTTCTTGAAAGTTTCATTAAAATCCATCCAGTTGTTCATAAGATGTTTTGCTAACAGTCATAGAGTTGACTCTAAATAGTTTAAAGCACATTTTTTAACAAAAGTCCTTTGTGTTTTATAGTCATTTGGGCGTCACATAACTTTATAAGTTTTATAGATGTTGAGCATAAATTTGATGTAAGAAAAGTTCAGACCCATTCACACCAAATACATTTAGTGTTACATTTCCCAAAATGGCATGACATGGTGCGTAACATTATTTTTAATTTTTCATCAAAATGCAACAAATCAGGGCAATATGCATCATTCAAAGTATGGTAGGCCTTCAGTTGTGGTTTAAGTTATAGATTTATAAAGTGCCCAACATGTTTTTCCAAAAATGGAAGTTAAGGGTTATTCATAAAACAGGTGCAGTGACATTCAGTCATTTCTGATGTACATAAAATCACACAAAAAGACCACCCAATCAACCATTATACAACAAGACAGCAAATTTCAACAAGTATTGTTGCCATGCAGTTTCTGGCATTACTTTATTTATTATGTATCTTGCAGAAAGAATAAATGTGAAATGTATCTAGCTATCACAGTAAAGAAGTGGCCAGACATAAAACATGGTGAAATACTATTTGTTATTTTAATTCTCTGTAAAATAAAGAAGTATGTCGACCAAAAAAACCTCGCCGACGGAGCCTCTGATGACAGGATTTCTCATGGGACACCGATATCTGAATAATAATGACGCAGCCTGACAGGTGAGGGGGAAAAGTGTCTCCTTTAAACCAACCCTGTCACAACAAAGACAAAAACTGGTATTTTACAAAAGAGAGGAGAGCTTTTAGTCAGCAACAGTAAATTCCCATAAGGCCACACCGATCTTACTTTTACAACTGTTTGTTTTTAGCCTCTAAACAATAAAGTTCTGCAGATTAGGTGGACAGATGGAAATAACTGTAAATACATACACTATTTACTCTCTCTGCGCAGAATTTTGTCTCAAGTTAGTCATTTTTGGTCTCATAAATAATTCAAGCCCCCCAAAATCTGAATGCAGTGCAAAAAAAGAATTATATGTCACACATAGTTTAACATAATATTAAAGCCTCTGTTGTTGATTAGCATCTACACCTCTGTGTTGCTGCATTTTAGCCATTTCACACCTTTAGCCTCTTTAATGGAGAGAACAGTTATACTGTATTATATAATCTGAATCATTGCTTTTAATGTGCATGGAGCTCCATTACTATCACTCTGAGGCTGCGGAATTAAAATGACATTGTGCTAATGCTTTGTGGACAAGTAGTGTAAAATGGCAGACGTGTTTATTATTTAAAGAAGGCAAAGTCACAAAATGTTAATTGAATCTGAAGTTTTGACATAATCCAGATTAGATTAATAGTTGATGATTTGTATGTGCTTTTAAGGTGGGAATTCAAGTTGACTTAAATAGCAAAAGAATATCAGAGTGAACTACTTTGTAGATTACCCTGCTGACTGTTTTCATTCACATCTCTGCACAACTTTATTAAATAAATTTAAAGAAAAGTGATGTGATGTGAAAAAGTGTTCAGAATGGTAGCACAAAGCTAAAGGTTGCTTTCATTGCCTTCTGCTCTAGTGATCAAAGGTGATGGTCATAGCAAAGGTAGCAAATACCAAAGCAGAAGATTCAACTTAAAGGCTGAAGTAGGGTTCCACAGAAATGGTTGTGAATAACTACTGTCTTACCTGTTGTAGATACAATAATCCTGCTTTCCCAAGTATATTTTTATTTTATTTTAGGTGGAGCTGTGATTTTGGCTCTCTTCCTCTGTTCTTCACCTCCTGGCTCCAACCCATCGCTTTGAGGTATTTATCCTCCATGTCTGAGGTTTTCCTCTGGTCTCTTAATAATAAAAAGTTCTGTTTGGCTTCTTGTGGAAGCTAACTTAATCACTTCTGGGTATTCTGTGAAACTTATCTGGAAATATAAAATGCATAATATTGGGCATAACATTACCATAAAAGAAATGAGCAATATTAATGACAACAAACATCCTTTACTGAATTCAACTCCCACCCTGAAGGGGTTCTACTTACTGCCAGTGATGCAAACTTAACTTTGCACCACTTGTATTGGGACTGAATGGCCCATAGCAATGAAACTCCAGTCAAAAACTCATGGAGCACCCCAACAGTGTACCTTCAGAAAGCTCCTCGGATGAGGAAGGAAACGTCTTCTTACTACAAATAAAGTTCAGTTGTTTCTGTATTGAACTTTTTTGATGTTATCATGTCCTGGATGACTGAGAATCTTCACCAGCTTCAGAAACTTGGTCAAATGCCTTCTCCGAGTCCACAAAACACATTTAGACTAGTTGGGCAAACTCCCATACCCCCTTGAGGACCCTAGTGAGGGTAAAGAGTTGGTCCAGTGCTCCTTGACCCAGAAGGAACCTGTTTTGTTCCTTTCTTAATCTGAGGTTCAACCATCAACAAGACTTTTTCAAGCACTCCTGAATAGTCCTTACTAGGAAAACTAAGGAGTGATACCATACCAATTTATTTATAGAGCACTTTAAACAGCAACAAGGCCAACCAAAGTGCTGTACAATAGAAACAAAAAACACAGTAGACAGGAAAACATAAAATAAAAAATATAGATATAAAATAGCAACAGAAAATAACTAAAATGGCCAACACTGTACAGTACAGAGAGGATCAAAGCAAATCACACATCATAAAAGGCAAGAGAATAGAAATGGGTTTTCAAGCGAGACTTAAAGACTGTGAGTGTGGGAGCCTGCCTGACAGTGGCAACTCATTCCACAGTCTTGGACCTGCACCTGAGAAAGCCCTGTCACCTCTGAGCTTATGGCTATCTTGTTTTAAAGGAAGTCAATGTGAGTAAACCCAGAACAACAGACAAGGCAGAGGACTCGGATAAATAAATAATAAAAATATTTATTTGGCCCAGGGAAGGACGGGGTCAGGATCTGAAAAGGGTAAGATAGTTGATTAGGTTTCTGTGGAGCAGATTCATCAGGTAAGTAGGAGGTTTGCATTTCCTTACAGGTTGGTGCAGGGTTTCCAACTCTGAGGTGGATGTCCAGGTTCCAGGTGTATTTACAAGACCTTATATACAGGTGAGTGTTTACCAGGTTGTGGAGGAGGCAGACAGGCAGCATGCAGATGGTTTCAGGTGAGTAGCTCTTGATTGTCGGGTAAATGGTTCCCAGGAGGTTCAACTCTGGAGACAGGTAGATAACAAGCAAGCATTAACAGGTAACAGGCAATCAAGATTAGTTCAGGCTGAGCTTCTTTACCAAACATAAGTGTTGCTTCAGCAAAGTCCTTCTTCTTCTTGTTTCGTCTTATGGCGGTTGGCAGACCAGCGTAAGGTGCATTACCGCCACCTACTGAGCTGGAGTGTGGACAGGAGATAAAAAAACTAAAAAATAAATAATTTTAAAAATCAGCAAAGTCCTTCTTCTTCTGATGGGGTTTTATGGCGGTTGGCAAACAACATGTAGGTGCATTACCGCCACCTTCCAGATTGGAGTATGGACCAGAAGCACATAAGTCTAAACAAAAAGCCCAGCCGACTCAAAAGGCCCCAACGGCCAACGTAACTACACCCTAAAGCAAAACCCAAAGCAACAACAGCCCAACCCAAACATAGTACGACACCAACGTCAGCACCGTGACCGCCCCATACCGTGTAAGTCGCTAAGAAGTCCCCAAACCATACCACACAGTAATGCACCAACCAAAACACTACACACCCGTACACCACCAGTGCGACCAGCGAGAGCACCCTACAAAACACAAAGTGCCTCGAAGTCCCCACACCCAAACCATAACATCCCTCCATTGTCACATAAGCAAGCCAATTCTCAGCAGACGTCGGGCGTCCCTTCACCTTGACTCAAGACATCACGTATCCTTTCCCAAGATAACTCCTTAACTCGAAAGAACCTCGAAGCTGCCTGCACTGTGATCTTAATCTTCTCTGTTTTAGTCTTTGCTTGTTCAGAGCAGTTAATGACATAAGCAAGGAACGGAAGCAAATTATCCACCGTGACACTACCGTGAACAAGCCCTGGCTCACTCAAGCTGTCAACATGTGGAGTAGTAGAAACTGCATTGTGGTGTACCACTTTTACCGCTTCAGCGTAAGTAAGGTTCCTCACAGTCTGAACTTTCTGAATTTCAGCCGCTTCTTGTCTCTTCAAGCACCCTGCAAAAGCCGCAGAATGACCCCCTCCACAGTTACAGCAGTTCAACGGAGTCTCGCCACATTCACCAAATGAATGGTCCCCCCCCCACATCTACTACACCTCCGCCTACCCCTACAAACACTAGCAATATGCCCATATCGCTGACAGTTGTAGCACCTCAAAGGTGGTGGAACATAAGGCCTCACACTGAAGCACAAGTAGCCAATCATGACCTTATCCGGTAGGATTCTGTCCCGGAAACACAACAGGAGCGACGTACTGACCACCTTCTCCCCTTCCCGATAAGCTGACAAACGTTTAACATCCTTAATCTCACCACCTCTGATTAACTTCTTCAAGGCCTCCAAGACGTCCCTCACAGGAATCCCAGATATCACTCCTCTTGAGCCTTTCACTTCCCCCACAATCTGCCTGTCCACCACAACATTACCACACACTGTCTGCAAGCCCAAAGCCCTATCCTTCTGCTCCTCATCACTACAAACGAGAAGCAGGTTACCATCCCACAACACTTTAGCCAAGGCTACATCACCAACAGCCTTCCTTAAACCCTTAGAAAAAGAAACAGGGCTCACACCAATCAACCCCTGCCCGACCTGAAATCGCAAAACAACTTTACACTTTTCCATCAACACCTTCTTCCTAAGTCCAACACAGTCACCGTCACCCTCCAGACTACATTTCCCCGTAGGGAAACCAGACACCCCCCCACTACTGGCAGCCATCCAGATCCACTCACAACCCAGATTATGCCAAAAACTGCTCCCCTCCGTTTGGCCCGTCTCTGTCATCAACGATCCTCGCCATCTTCCTTCTTCTTTTTCTTCTTGTTTTGTTTTATGGCGGTTGGCAGACAAGCGTAAGGTGCATTACCGCCACCTACTGAGCTGGAGTGTGGACAGAAGATTTTCGAAACAAAAATAGAGATTTGGTGATAATTAATGACCATTAAAGTTTTAAAGATTAAAAAACTAATTAAATAAAATTATGCCACTTGTTTTTTTTT
>JARVGV010000002.1:32634077-32644413 GCA_031762435.1 Hypsolebias longignatus
AAAGAAACTGTCCAGATGACCTGATTGAGAATTATCAGATTTGATTCCTGGATTATTGAGCATGAACTTTCTTGATAATGTATAATTATATCATGTTTGCAAACAGTGGTAGTAGCAAAAGTATTACTCATGACTGACTACTTTTGCACATTTTTACTAACATAAAGTGGGGGGTGTGCGCAGTTCGGTTTGGTCATTCGGCGAGCTCGATTGTTAAGGGGGCGTGGTGCTCTGACATATTGCGTCATGAAATTAGCAAATCATGATATCATTGTTTTGCCCAGCCAAGCTTTTTTTTTTTTTTTACCAGTGTTATTGTGAACGATGTGGCCCAGCCCCATATATATATTTGCAGATGAGTATGAATGAACACAGCAACATGAAACATACCAGAAGCAGCATGATATAATTTTTTTAATAGATATTCATGAGTCTAAAGCCCCCAGTATTGCTCTGCGTACAGCTGTATGCCGCTCTACGCCATACATACGCGCGTATGTACGTTGTAACCCTGCAGGGCATGTACGCGCAAAGCTCAAATTTTACGACCGCGTATGCAAACGCGTTGTCGGCACAATAAACTTCCCGGCGCCGGACGGTTTTGTATGCGACACCAATGTATTAAATTCCTCTTCTTCATCCCTGATCTGGTCTTTTCTTTAGTTTTTTTTTGCCAAAAGGCAGTGATCTCTTTCTCCTCCGTTGACCCCATGACTGAAATGATGAGAAATTAATGAATTTGTCACGAGCGAGTTAAACTCAGGTCCAGCGTGACTGCAGGAGGTTCTGGACATTTCCTGGTGTGCTGGTCTCATGTGTGGGCTGCAGGACCAGCGCTCCCTGTGTTTTTTTATTTTTTTTAGAACTTTATTAACAACATATAAACACAGAACAAGCTGCAGCTGCCAGCTCTCGCCTTTATTTCCCCCGACCTGTCAATCAATTCAGTGGGCGTGTCAGCAAATGACCAATCAGCTACCTCTTTTTGTCCCGTAGAGCTGACTGAACCTGATGAAATTAACGAAATAATGTCAAGAATTCAGCGCGAAAATGCAAGAATGTACGCGAGAACGTACGTAGAGCCGTGTAGGTGAACTGCCTGCGTTCAGTACGCGTGTTCACTCTTTCAGGGATGAAGATGTTCACGTCCTTGATAGAGAGGAACGATGGTTTGAGAGAGGAGTAAAGGAGGCCATCTTTGTGAAAAGAAACCGTCCATCATTAAACAGAGGTGGAGCCCTCCATGTTCAACTGCCCCCCTCTTACAATGCTGTTATTGCTAATATCACTCAGCTCTCTGTGAATAGCAAACAACCATCAGGTGCTAACATCATTAGGCTGATGGTCCTTGATCATGTGAGCAGCTGGTTTTGGCTATTCATAAGATTGAGCTGAATACAGCACCTCTGACTGAAGAAGTATTTCCGATGAAAGACGAAACGTTTCTACAAACATTTTTTGTTTGTTTGTTTTGTTTTGTTTTTTGAATGTTCACAGGACCAGACTTAACTTTTTTAGACAAACTTAAAGAGTGTGTGATAAATAAGACAACAACAAAAAAAGATTGGATATATTTTATTACTTAGCAGTGAATTTTTCCCAAATGAAATTTATTAATAAAATTGCTGATTTTAGTTGCCAGTTTCAGACAAATATCTGATCTGTCTTGTAGACTAGATACATCTGTCCCTAATGCCTCCAAACCAGTTTAAATGATCATGGAACTTCCTGACCACATGTCTTACTACCATTCAGTTTATGACTGATATTTAATGTGATCCTTTACAATATTGATGTAGTGGACTCTAATATGGCACTTACAAGAATTTTTTATTGCAACGTGTAGCCTGACGTCAACATATATACTGTACAGTATATATTTTTATTACACCCCCCCCCCCCCCAAGAAATCTATTAGCCTGTACTGTATATAAAAACTTGATATAAAAATGCAGTGTTTACTGACTCTGTAGATTCAGAGTTTGTTGACTAAGCACACAGTACATTTTAGTCCAAGAGACAGTTTGTATAGTCATTGATGCTCCATGGTGAAATGAGTGTCAATGTGAATTTGCGCTAAAATACCTACACTTGGTCAACAGGTCATATTAAATGTATTAATCAGCCATAAGTTTGTCTTTAATGTGGGACAGGACAGAAGAGCTTGTTCTGACAGTACCCTGACCTTTAGGGCTGGTCAGTGAAATCTAACTTTATGAGGAAGGGACAATTACATTCAGCCAGATAAAGTGGTTGGACGAGCCTGCATTGTGTTTTGTGAGACCTCCAGCAGCTTTGACCGTCTGGGGGCAATGGGGCAGTTTACCTCCACCACCATAAATTATGCACATCTTTATGCTTCTATTACCCCTCATCCAGCTTCTTAGGGGCCAAGGAACAGTCAGCTACCCCCCAGGAACCAATCTGTTTCTGTGCTGTAATGATGACCCCTAATACACTTAGAGAATTGGCTGCAGTAAAAGCATTACATTTGGTCTTTGCATTTCCTCAAACAACAAGCCATATATGTTAAAGCTTTTGGACCTGTTGCTGTGTTCTCATGTCCTCTCGCCAATCACCTGCATTCTGCATCCATGTGTTGGTGTTTAATAAGCTGAGTGGGATGCAGGGAGGTTGGAAACAGGAAGGGAGTCTGAGATTGTTGTCATTGTACGTCCCCATACAATGGCAAAATTAGTTCTCTGCATTTAACCCATCACACCTGAGATACACTCAGGTGGAGCAGTGGATGCTATGTAGGTACCTGGGGAGAAGTGGGGATTAGATGTCTTGCTCAGAGGCACCATGAAGTGGGGATGGCTGGGAGTCGAACTGTGATTTTCTGGTCCCCAGTCGCCTGCCCTATCTCTACCTCTCTCAGCCGCCTAATGGCAACAAACATGGCAGAAAAGAAAGTTGGAAGAAAAATGCAGCAACTTTGGAAAAAAGTGCTACATAAAGCCGGCTGTCCTGAGGAGCATTTGTTAAAAGGCAGATCCATTTAGTCCATCTCCAAGTAGACCTCCAACAACCACAGCAGACTTTGTCATAGAGTTAGAAAATAAATGTACACACATCTGCTCAGTGTGTAACTGTTCATGAGAGGTTGGCAAGTCCTGAGCACGTTGTTCAAAACTCCTGCCATTTTACAGAATCAGAAGTCATGGTTCTTTTTTCCATTAACTCACTGCATTTAATAAACATATCAAGCTAACCACTGCATTCACCCTGTAAGAAAAGCAGCACCTATGGTTTCTTGTCTGAACTCAACTGTCCTCTACCGTCCTGCTGTAAGACATGAACAAACAAACGACTCCAGTGTGGTGCCTAAACGAATCAAATAAATGAAACTCTTGACTCACTGGTTTGAGTCAGGAATCACAAGTCTGTCTCCTCCTGACTCGAACAAATCAAGTCAAAGTTGACCAGTCGTTTCTTACTTCCTCCTGTGTCTGCAACAGTGCACGTGCTTGAGCTCTAGGAGAGTCCATCCCTTACCTGATTTGAAAGTTTGTGTTTATGGACATCATGCCAATGCCAAAGTATTTCCCCTGAAATAATTCCCTCTTTTTCCACAATGAAGTGGACAGTTTTCCTGTTTAATCAGTGACTGTAGCTGTTGGGATCAGGAGAGGCTGGGAATGGATCAATGGAATGGGACAATCACTCAAAAAACAGATTTTATATTGAGTGATTAAATGAGTAAATCGAATAAAACTTCCCAATACTGACAATTCTGTTTTACAAAAGCTCCAAACAGGTTTTAAGAAATATATTTTCTATCCCAAAGGTGTCAGAAGGTTGGTGTGTTCATTAACGTGTTCTGAATACCATTTATCTGGGCCAGGAAAATGGGCAATAAGGGAGTTAAAATCAGGCCAAAGCTGTTTTTAATCTCTGTCAGGGGATACATCATCATTCTTGGTGATATAGGGAATAAAGTATTTGTGGATCAGTAAAATAAAGTAAAACATTAATCCTCATATTGTCATACAGTTTGTTTTCTCCACAGGAAATTCTAAATTAGCAGGCAAACGCAATTGTTCTTTACCTGTTCGGGTCGAAGGCCAGGTGGTACCCAAGCGTACTCCTCCAACACGCAGCCCGAGTCATCATCAGATGTGGAGCTGCGCTGAAAGCCAGAAGTCAGCTTACTGAGTTTCTGCTCCATCATGAAGTCTCGCTGGTGACCCTGGAAGCCGACCGCTGGTCCTGCTGCGCTCATCAGATTCGTTTTTTTACTAAACAGACAAGGAAAAAAGAGAAGATTAGAAGTAAAGAAAATAATAAATAAATTAAAAAAAAACTCATTTTTACCATCTAATCTAGTTCTTTCATGTGAGGCCTTTTCAAGCTAAAGTTAGCCAAATGACTCACCCCATCACTGCCTCTTTCATGAGGCTCCCCTCACAAAAAAGGTCATTATCAGAACAAGCCTTTCTTAGCTCACTTCTGGCTGATGAGTCTGGCAACTTAAAGACAGTCACAAAGTAAAGTACACCCTTTCAGTTTGGCTGTGGCAGCAGCCCAACTTGCGTCCTTCTCATGTGGATTTTGTGGACGAAGAAACCATCAGGAAGTTCCCAACAAACATCATGAGGTAATGTCCTATCTTAGTATGGTGGCACTAACAAGCAGTTTCACATCATTTATGTAGTTAGGGTTCACATAACTGAAATGCTACATCACCCTCTGTCCCAGTAGACCACAAAGGACCGGATGCTGGTTTGTTCAGTTGAGTCTTAGCTCTGAGTAAACACAGGGCTGGTTTGAAGACAGGTTCACCAAATGGGAAACGTCCACAAACCTGTGTCTCTATTCATCTTCACTTTTTATTTGGCCTGTTTGTTTTCCAACCTGCTGCAGCAGCGAGTGTCTCACCGTTTTCTTGTCGTTAAGTTAAGCAAAGACATTCATGTCCGACAGGTGAAGTCATGGGGAAAGGGAATGTTGGTACTGGTACTGACGACACGGATACAGAAACCTAGTTTAACAGCAACTCAATAATCTATGACTCATCATATCAGCAAACTCATTTAGACCCAGTTCTTCTTGATTTTTTTATTTATTTATTATTAATAGTGTGGCTACATCAGTATGCAGACTCTTGCCCTAAATGATCCTCATGTTCCATACCTGCCTTATTCAGGGTTGTGGTAGGGCTAGACCCCAGAGGTGACATGAATCACCAGGGTACATCTTGCACTGATTGTCAAGCCATTAAAAAGCCAACACAAAAATATTATCACTCTTAAAGTCCATTTCGAATCAACAAAAGCCAGAAAACATGTTGCAAATCCATTAATCCCCAAGAAACACATACAGACCATCATGGGAGTTTTGTATTGTATACTTTTTTTTTAAGAAAAGGAAAAGTACTCGAGCAACGTTTTATCATCTGTGACTAAGATAACTTCAGCTGATCACAGCACATTTGTAAAAAACAAGTCCTGCCTGTATCTCCATGATCTATTGCTAGGCGAGCTTTCAGGAATCAAGTCAACTTGGGGATGATGAATGTAAGTCCAGTTGTGGTTGCTTCTCACAGGCGACAGTCTCTGGCTGAGATCAAAGAAGAGCCCAGGCAGAGTCCAGCAGCCCGGCCCTGGTCACCTCCCTCAAAGCCTCCACCCCCCATGGCTGGCAAGGGTACGGAGGGCCGCAGGGAGAGACAGCTGAGAAAACCTGATTGCAGCCTTTAAAAAAAACAAACAACTAAAAGTCTGTTATTTGCCTGAATACTTTTGTAAACCAATTTAGAAATACGTGGAAAAGTAGCTAAATGATTCAGTTATTGGTTATGTCAGCTTATCTTCCTGTGCGCGGCATGCTCACCTGTGGTGGATAACACTACATATTGTTTCTGATGAGGTGGATTTAGTCAAGACATGTCCCATTAAACTGCCTCTGATGTTCTCAACCATGGCTCCTTCGTAAAAGATTCCACTGGAGATGATGACTCAAGAGTTTGGTACCGTAACTAACCTGCATTCAGCCAACAGCACGTGAGATGCTTTCTGGTTCCAGTTGAATCTATTGACTTGCAAATGAGTCCAAAACAAATTTCAAAATGTGGTCTTGTTTGAGAGCACATTGTGTTTCATGTGGGAGATGTCCTGATCTAAGAACTCACAACTTCACATTTGATCAGGCATTGAATAAGTCATGATGAGTCTTGTGCTGTGGAAGATGTTTCGTTTCAGAAGTTGGCTAAAAACGTTGCACGCATCCAAAAGAGGCACGTCACCACCTTTCTCATACGACCAGATTTGCATGAATGCTACTATTTTTTTGTTGTTTCTTCTGACTTTGCTTCATGAATGACAGGAGCAATGAAGCCTCTAATATAAACATGATGTTAGTCACTGGTCCTGCTTTTCAGAGATTTCCTCAAAACAATTCATCTACAGTTCAGAGAAAATGCTTTTTCAAAACATCCCCTCTCCTCCATCTCTGTCCCCCTGTTCCAGTTCTCCTCCCACACTTACCAGACCCCTGCAGTCTTGAATGTTTAACAGTCCCTTTACTCTTTTGTAAAGGTGCTTGTTAACATGGCTGTAGGAGCTGCAGCCCCGCATATTTGTCTGATCTGCCCACGGAGAAGAAGAGGGGTGGCTGTGGTGGCGGGTGCAATCATAAGCTTAACCATAGCTTAAATATGGTACGAAATTTATTGTTCACAAAAGAAAAGGTAGTTCAAGTAATAAACTTAACCAAATTCTTGCTTTGAACAGTTTCAGCCAACAGATCTGACAGCAAACATCTGAAAAGACGCTTGTGTTGTACTAAAAAAAAAAAAAATAATAATAATAAAGCACAATGAAGCTTATATTCCTGGTCTTTACTTGACATGAGCTCAGTGAATGTGTCCAAATGTGATTGCCCGAGAACAAAATAGCCACTTTCTCACTGACCCTGCAGAGACCAGTCCCTGGCTGTGCTGTCTGACTCAGTGTTAACTGCAGTGGCTGACTTATTTATTGTTCAGTGGCACACACACACTCTCAGAGGACTTTATACTGCAAAAGAATAATAAATACCAAAAACAGGGACGTTTTAAAACAGGATTCAACTAGACTTAAGTGTGTCGCCCTCAACAAACCCAGACATATAAGACTTGAATTTACAACCCTAGAGAAAGAGCACAGGAAACATAGTAACTTGTAGTGTGAATTACTGTTTCTATTCCTCTAGGAAGTGGGTGATGGACATGCTCACAGCCCAACACAGTGCTCTGTGTCAGTTTGGAACAGCTAGCATGTTTAACTTGGCCTCTGCTAGCTCAGTGATGCAGGACAGACTGTAGCCAGAGAGAAAGTCAAGAATGTCTCTGCTGTAAACCTGCTTACCTGAGAGTGAACTCAAACAAATGGGTTTATTTTTTAAAGTTAGACGAAGTAGAACAAATATGCAAGACATGAAAGGTTTCCCTGTACATACAAATATACACACATATAGTTAAGCTGTCAATCTTTGGCACTTTGTTATATCTTCTTCTAAAATATAGAGCATACATGTTGCAGGCATGATCTGTTGCAGTTACATCTTTATGTGAACCATACGCCTGTGCAAGTTCCAGTTAAATTTTAAACTGATCTTCATATCCCCACTATAAATAGACCAACCCATGCACACAAACCAGCAGTCTTAATGTTAAAATGTTGCACACAAATGAGAGGAGCTCCATCCTTGGGGCATGGAGGTGTTGCAGAGTTGGACTCTGACCTGCCTTCATGACCAGTGGAGTATTTTTCCAAAACCAAATGGATAGAAGGGATGCCCTTAACAATAATTAGGATAGTGAGACCACCTAGTGATCACACGTGCTGTCACAAAGACACTGGTGCACGAGAGATGAAGTGACTGGCACCAAAGATCAGCCATAAAGCCAAACTGGCAGTTAGAGCTGATTCTTTTGAGGAACCAGTTAGTTCCAGCTGTTCTTACCTCAAAGTGGACCAACTTTACAAAGACAAGCAGGAAAATGATCTTATCACAACTGCATCCAGTCTTGCATTCCTTCCCAGCCTCTTGGGTCCATGTCTATGCAAGGTCCATTGATTTCTGAATCCAGGACAGGATCAGTGTTCTCCAGCAGAGCTGTCAGCACAGGAACAGCCCATATCAAAGCCAAGTCTGTGAGAAGTCAGGGAGATGTCTGCGTGCATGGGAAAGTGTGTGTGTGAGAGAGAGAGAGAGGTGTGCGCGTGTGCGTGTACATGAGAAACCCCAACCAGATGGTCATCCCACTCTTGTTTCTCTATCAGCCTCCAGTCCTCCTCTTCCTCCCCCCATGGCCTTCTTCACCCTCAGCCCGGCCTCCTCAACATCCGAGCAGCCAGTCAGGGCGGGGTATGACAGAGCGAGGTGTCTTCTCTCTCAGAGACCCCTCCCCTCATGCACATTCTCACAAATTACAACCACCGACAGAGCTCTGAGGGACTGGGCTTTAAAGTAGCACATCAGTGATGGCAGGGCTCATTTTACTGCGGTTACCGCTTTAACTGCTTTCACATGGCATTCCTTATCCCCCTCGCCCTGTTACAAGGAAATGTCACCGTTAGGTTTAGGTTTATTCAGTTGTTTGACTTTAGTTGCTCTTGTACTAAAAAAAATCACCAAGTAATAAACTTGCTGATTCAAAATTTGAAAGAGTGATTGCCAGAAGCAAATAAATAAAGATTTTCATTAATAGTACAAGGGGGGGAAAAAAATCTTATTTTTAGTATTTTATGTTAACCTCATGTATCAGTAGTAACTTTTAAAAGATTAATCAGAAATAAATGTGCGCTGCTAAGTTTCTCTCTGTTAATGATAGGCCGCCCATTAAACTCCCCAGGAGGGATGCCGTTGACCTCAGCCTCTCCTTCACCTCTACAGGCGTCAGAGCGTTTATCTTCTTTGTCTTGTTGCCTGGAAATGGGACAAATTCTACTTTTAATAGTTGTTTGGTTGCAGTGCTAAAGCGTTACTTTTGCCCAAAAGGAACATATTTACAGCGGACACAATTACGTCTTAAAAATGAGGAAGTTCTTTTTGTTTTTTTTAGATTTTGTTGTAAAGTTTTAACTCATTTTGGACTGAAAAACAAAGTGAGACAACATTTTTTATTAGGAAGCAAGACATCTACAAAACAGAACCTCTTTCTACATAAACACTTGAGCAGCTGATTTATTTAGCAAATGTGGCGTCAAGATGCAATGAGATGTTCTTTTATTGATTTTTATTTATTTTTTACACAAGAATTGATTGCTGTAACTAAGACCTCCAAATGCATTTCATTTTTTTTTACTAATCTTTTGACATTAAGGAGCATTTTTAAATACTTAGTTTAGTGTTGTAAGTTTCATTTAATAGCTGAGTCAATGAGCTGAATACAAATAAACATTTTGAGAACAAGACACAAGGGAATTTCTGTTTTTAAATTTAAAATAATTCACATTGGTTCAGGCAAACACTGTATTTTAAGCCACATCTATGTCACCCCTGTATCACTTAGTTATACAGAAATGTATTTTTGCAAACAGTAATACTGGTATCTATAGCAGCTAGCTGTAGCACTTCCAGTGGAGCTTGGAGAATCTGGGGCAGAAATCGTCCAATATTTCATCCTAATACAAAAATGACATTGATGTGTTTATAAATAATAATTTGAAGGTTGGATTTGTTTTAAGATGGCAGCCACCTACTTTGCTCTGGCCCCACTTAGATCATCAGTTCTATTGGAAATGAAATCTATTTCCCCAAACTGATGTTGTTTAAAGAGTTATTTACAACAAATAAAATATTACTGTTCATGATCTTTCAACAAAACCCAACTTAACATATCTCACTATCACTTCATGCAATATTTGGACCCACAAGAGGAACAGAACCATTCCATGGAGTTAAGTGTTTTTAAATAAACTTTTAAAAATAAATTCAACTAAAAAGATTGGGTTTTTCTCATTGATCTAAGGTGTCGGCATCTTTTTAAAGACATTATCTTAACACTCACAAGCACCTTTTCATGAATAAATCTGTGATCTATAGTTAGAGATGTCTGCCTGCTTCAAGGTTTGCCTCAAATAGTATAAAAATTAAAAGTTAGACAAGTCATGCATCCCTGACCTTTGACCTTAGAGAGCACCAGATGACTCATAAATCCATAGCCTTGGGGCTTTATATGGCCCATTGCCCTGTCATAGCCACAACAACGTGAACAGCACCTCACACCTGGTCTGCACCTTCTCACTGCTGTGAAGGCAGACAGAAAACATGCCCTGTGCTAACGGCGCGGGACGTGTGTGTGTGTGTGGGTGGGGGGGGGGGGTCCTCCCGCATAAATTTTTGAATT
>JARVGV010000002.1:32780883-32792683 GCA_031762435.1 Hypsolebias longignatus
GTAGCCAGGTCTCTCTTGTAAATGAGTCCTCACGGCTCAATGAGATTAACCTGCCTAAATAAAGGTTGAATGAAAAATGTATTATTATGAATCAAAATAATATCAGGAAGAAGTTAAAATGAAAACAACATTTTGAAGTGAGGTTCAGTGGAAAAATAAGGAGCAAAAGATTTATGTTAGATTTTTAATTGACCAAAATGTAGATTGAGTTGATGCAGTTTCTGAAGTTCCATGGATGTTCACGTATTGTATAAATTTTACACTGATGTCATATTCACAGCACAAAGTTAGTGACAAAACAGTTCATGGTTGTTTGTAAATGTATACAGCAGATTTAGCTTTTTTTGGGGGGGAGGTCAAATTAATTATGTAAAGCAATTCTGAGAGGTATATAAAGATTTTAAAATTATTTGCATTAACTTTTATGAAAATTTTCAGATTGGAATTGTTTTTATAAAACAGTCATCTTCTTTTGCATTTGAGCTGTAGACAAACTACATGAATTTAATGTGTTGTTCTCATGCAACATGTTAAAAATGTTCCTAAATCACTCAGTAAACAAACGCAAAACATACTTTTTATTTAACATGGATTTGCAGATGAAAATGTAAATTTGCACATGATGCAATACATGTACTCATGTTTTACATTTAAATCCACACTAAACCTGATCATTCATGTCCCACCTATTAGAACTGTTGTAATACTGTAGAACTAACTGTTGTTAGTTTAATCAGGATTAAAACAAACACAGCAAATACAAAGTACTAAGAATTTGCAGCCACACCTGAGTTGTAATTCAGGGAATATGATTGTGGAATTGTCTTGATATCACTATAAAGCTTTCTAAAACAATTTATATATTTAAAAAGATGATTAAGTTTAAATTGTTAGGAAAGTATGATACCATGTGAAGGATGTCTAATATTTTTGTTTTCACTTTGGAGATTGTTCAAGTCTAAGTTGTTGTTGAAAGTTATTTTATATTTTTAAAATAAGGGCCAGATATAAGAATTTTCTTCTTGTTTCTGCACCCTTTTCATTCAATGCTTTTCTTTTGAATGGATTTGTTTTGTTTATTTTACATGGATAAATAAAATGACTAAAATGAAAAAAGAATGTAAAAAAAAATAATAATAATTTCCACTGCACAAGCACTTGATGCTAACGTTCCTCACGGATTTCTATCTGTGTCTGCTCGTGAGCTGAACAAGCAGACCTTCAGAAAGCTCATCTCTATCAAGTTCTAACAACAAAATCTTCAGAATGCGTTGAATGTGGGGAGCAGAAGGCTCCCTCCAGACCCCTCCTTTATCCCCGGGGGCCGTCCACAACTTCAGTCACGTCTGGTGAACGTGTGAGGCAAGGATCTCACAGCCAGGACGTTAGGACTCCATCTGGTCTCCTGAATTAAACATCAGGTAGCCAGACGGACTCCCCCCTCAGACCTTGAGGGACCAAGAACCAGGGTCAATTAACCCATGTTTGATCTTTCTGATCCTGCTGCGCAGCCAATTAAGAGGGCAGGTCAGCATTTTCACTGAATAGGGTTTGTATAAAATCCGAAACACTAAAGTAGATGTTAATGACTTCAGTTCATAAATAGCAAAATACATAACAGTTTTTCCAAATAATTAGTAATAAAACAATTGTCTTTTTTATTTTGCCTCGTTAAAGTCTACAAAAGCCCCAGTGTTTGTTTCCAATAATATAAAACCTAGTAAGAGTTGAACGTTGAAAAAAAATTGTCCAAAACAAAAAAAACAAAAAAACAAACAAAAACAAAGCCAGCAGTCATCAGACATTTGTTTGACTTGTGTTTCAGTTCAGTTAACAAAATGAGGAAGTACTCCTACAAGTGAGGGAGGGCCAGAGGAAAGAAACGAGCAGAAGTCAGTGACATCAGAAGAACATTTGAACCTTTCTTTAAATGGACAGAAATGCAGATGATCACTCGTGATCTGATCATGAGCTTTCATTCCAAACAGATTACATCGCTGAGGAAGCCTCAACGCTCTCATTCCTGTCGGTGAAAATAATCAGTCATGGTAAACCTGATTAACTTTTTTAATCATTTTCTCCTGTCTTACAGACCACAAACAGTTTGGTTCAGCTTTCATGAAATAGTGCTGCTAATATTCCAAATAATGTCCAGGATTTATTTTATCCCTGTGCAGTTTGAGGGTGTTAGGATGTTTTTCCACTGTGTTGGCTCAAATCCAGCTAACTGTACTTGAAGGAAACACGTGATGAGTTCAAGAAGCCCACTTTCTGCTCTGAGAGTATCTTCATGTTCACACTGATGATGGATGTTAGAAGTATGGGTTAGATTTTTTGGAGTGGTGTTCTGAAAGAGTTTATTGACAATTGACATCTTAATGTGTAAGAAATTGTTTTTTGAATGACTTCAGTAGAGAAAAACTAGGATTTAATTCTAAATGAATTGAGAAGCCAGTGGTTGCTCCAAACAGGAAGATCTGAGTTATTTCTGTTGGTGTTGAGTGCAAAACAAAAAAGAAAATAAAAAATATAAATTAAAAAAAAAAAGGAAAAGTTTGAACTTTTATATATTTTTGTGAACAAAAAAATAAACCGTTGAGCTGAAATATTTAAATATTTAATTATTCTGTGTCATTGATATTTTGCTGCGGGCAGCACGGTGGGACAGTAGAGCTGCTGCCTCTCAGCGAGCAGATTACTCTGGTTCAAATCCAGGTCCGGGACCTTTCTAGGTGGATTACTGAGCATGGACTTTGGTGTTTTGAACCAGTTTAACATGCCTGTCAACGAGGGAGAGGGCGTGCCCCAGAAGCCATCCTAACACTAACATACTGTAACTGTTTTTTTTTTTGGTTTGTTTTCACTTTGGAGTAGGCTGTGTGTGGAGAATCATTTTTATATGGCGTTTCCTCAGACCGATGAAGCTCTTCAGATGAAGGGCAAAACGTCTCAGCACATAAAAGAAACCATCTTGACGACCTGAACAGTGTTGGATTTTATACGTGGATTATTGAGCATGGACTTTGGTGTTTTCTGGGTGGAGTTTGCATGTTCTCTCCGTGCATTCATCAGTGTTCTCCAGGTACTCCAGTTTCCTCCCACAGACCAACAACATGCATGTTAGTCTGATTGGTAACTCTAAATTGTCTCTAGGTGTAAGTGAGAGAATGGTTGTTTGTCTCGTTTGTCCCTATGTGTCCCTGTGATGGACTGGAGACCTGTCCAGGGTGTCCCCCGCTGCTCACATAGTGACTGCTTGTCATGGACACTGGCAACCACCGCAACCCAAAAGTTGGTAAAGATGACGGATGATATTTTGCCAGGTGTGCTGACACAGCTCAGCCATAATGTTGGAAATGATTCTGTTTAAAGGACAGTCACTGAACTCTTCAAGTTCATTTGAGTTTTGCTTCACTGCTTCACAAGAATAGTATTTTAACTACTTAAAATAATGTAGTTTTTACTTTATTGTTTGTTTGTTTTCAAAGGCACTTATTGCAAAGTAATTTTTTTTCTTCTTCTTTCAGCAGCTTCCTTCTCCAGGGGTCACCACAGTGAACTAACTTAGATGAAGACTTGGCAACTTTTTTTTATTTTTTACACCGGATACCCTTCGTGACACATCGACAGACCACAGAGCTACCACAGCCCTCTGTGTGGAGCAGAGAGCTGCTGTCTAGGGCTCCTGGGAGCAGATGGTGGTGGTTAAGGGCCTTGCTCCAGGGCCCAGAGTGAGGCAGGTGACGGTTGAGGCAGGTGTGGTTGTTTCACCTTTCCCACCTACATTTTGATGTTGTCAGTCCAGAGAGTTGAACCGGCGACCTTTTGATCACAGGCCCACCTTCTGTAACCTTTGCGCCACCACTCCCCTGCAAAGTCCTAAAAACAGGACCAAATATATATTTAATATATATTTAAACTAAGAAACAAAACTGTCACAACATTTTGCATAAATAGTTAATGTGTTCTTAACTTGAAAATTTGGGAGCAAAATTGTGTGACCAACTACCACATACAATTTATGTTTACCTACAGAAAGAGCCGAAGGAACTGAAATAGTCAAACATTACTTACCTTCCATATTAGTTTGCCCACATGGCTAACAGCCAGCCTAGTGTAGGTCAGTCATGTGACTCAAGCTTCTGTGTGGTTTTTGGCAGAAGCAGCCATGTGCATACCTGCATCTAATATATGTGGAAAACTAGAGTAAACTCTTTCAAACTGCACCATTGGATTAGCTCAGGACATCTTTGATTGATTTGAGTTCATATTTTGCAGTGAGTCCCTTTACCTCAGTTATATTTGTTCAGCAGTCACCGTATGCATGTACATTTACACATATTTCAGTTTAAGCTGTGGTGGCAGAAACATTTTATGATACCATGTTTATAGCACTGGTAACCAGGAATTTATAGCATCCAGTGTCAGCCCTTTTGAATAGCTGACACTTCAATCAATGGATCGCCTCGGGGAGGGAAGACATTTAATGACAGTCAGGCAAGGAGAAACAGGTGTTCGTCATGCCACGTGTCTCTTTGAAGGTGCAGAGAGTTACAGAAAGTGTGTGAATCACTGCTAATTGTGTGGAATTATATAGTTTGCAGGGTGCAAAACGAACTCATTCCATTGATGCTCGAGCCAAGGCAGGTTTACTTTGAAAGGTTTGTTGCTGACTGGACTGAACTGGTTTACTGGAAAAGCTGCAGCGGACTTACAAAAAACTTGTTTTATTGCAAGCATGAGGTTTTTTTTAATGGTATGTTGCTGATGTCATAAACAAAATAAATCAGGGTCCAATGTTTAGATCTACTAAATCAATAGACTGAAATAGAATCATCAAAAGTTCTGTGCACGTCAAACAGTGAATGCGTTAAAAACACATAATGTAGTTCTAGAATTGTGCCGCTCAACGTGCTGAAGTAGCTCTGTTACTTTCATTCTGAGATTTTGCTTTTGAAAATTTTAAATACGGTACTCTGTTCTGGATGTAAAACTTTTTTGTTTGTTTTTTGTTTTTTGTATGATTAATTCCTCTGGAATCTGTTGCTGTACAGCTGGAAGGATTTTTACTGAAACCTTTTCTACTTTGGACGCATGTTATGATGCATAACCATGACAACAAGGTGGTTTTCTACAACTGGGAGCTGCTGACTAACATCTCAAAAGCTCAAATAACACCTCAACTACAGCCCCAAATCCCAAATGAGATGAAAAGGAGGTGCCGTGGATGCATTCCCATTTAACTGGAGGCGGTGCTTGAGTGTCTGACCACCAAGATCTTGGAGGTGGTGGGAAATACAGCTCATGACAAGTGGGAAGACCAAGGTCATCCCCCGGCACCTGCAGTTAAGTCCACAGTGACAAGGGGCTCGGCTGGCTGCTGGGAAAAAAATGGCCATTGCTCGGGAAGGAGTTCTGCCTGGCATTCAGGCAGTGCTGCTGTTCAAGAGGACTGAGAGGTCTGCTGGGTCTGAGGGTACGGATCAGCATCTGTAGTCAGTTTCTTCGGATACACTGTGGGACGGACCACTACAAGAGATCCTTCCTGCCCAAAGCCATCAACATCTATAACAACTCAACAAGGATGATGAGCTACAGCAACAATTAATTTCCCTTTGGGATTAATAAAGTACATTTGTATTTGTAAAAAAAAAAAAAAAAAAAAGGTAGATTTTACTTGGTCTTACTGTTAGTTCAAAGTA
Organism: Hypsolebias longignatus; assembly: GCA_031762435.1. NCBI lineage: Eukaryota > Metazoa > Chordata > Actinopteri > Cyprinodontiformes > Rivulidae > Hypsolebias > Hypsolebias longignatus. The sequence continues at coordinate 32,786,586 of JARVGV010000002.1, forward strand.
AAAATTAGTATGAGCTGTTTTTTGTGCATAAAGTATTTACTACAGATAAGCTAATGACAGTACGTTTTTATAAATAAATAAAAATTAAACTCTAGCATTCCTTAAAGGAATGCACATCGCCTGCTAGACTGCATGTCAACATCGTAAATGAGGGTCTTGCATCATCTACTAGTGTTCAAACAGTGTGAAGAGGAAGACTCTAAGCTACTACCACACCAAGTTTTAGCTCAGTGTTTGCAAAGCTGACTGAGTTGTAGCCTTTTTCTGTTTGCTAAAGTTGATAAGCTGTGGCAGCCATATTGAATTGGGTTGACTGCAAATAACGTATATTTATAGAGTTTCATTAAACTTCATCCAGAGATTCACATTTTTTTGTTGTTGTTCTTTTTTTTTTGCTAACATACAAGCAGATGAGCACATATACAGACAGGCATTTACTAACACAGTTTTAGATGTTAGCCCCAAGTTAGCAGACTGAGGAAGAGACAGAGTCAGGTGTACAAAAGGTAAGCATTTTATTCACAGTGTGGATTAGATACAGGGCTGAAAGGGAAAAAGGGACAAGGTGAGTGTTTGTAAATCAGCAGGTTGATTTAATAATGAATCTTAGTTTGAAGGTGCCAGAGATGGAGGGAGAGGATGAGGTCATAGGAATCCACTGAGGTGAAGGTGATCCAAAGGAGGTGAGTGGCGTTGGAGAGAGGAACAGTGGTGCTCAATATTTTTCTGATCCAGGTTGATGTTTGGTGGTTGAAGGAACAAGATGATGCCAGGGCAAAGTCACAACGAAGTCTTGGAAGACTCGAAGGAGCAGGGCTTGGAAATCACTAGAGAAATCACAAAAGTTAGTCAAAATGTGTGGAAACAAGTTTACTGGTTGTCCATTATTTACCATATGGTATCATAATGTTCCAGCAAAGGAAAAACATCTGGCAGAAGCTGAAATAGTCCACAGAGCAGTCTTCAAGATCAGGTGCAGGTGTGGTGGACGATTATGAGGAATGACAGATGTGGAGAAAGTGATCGTGGCTGGAAACCTAGGAATCCTTTACAAGCCCTTCATGACAGTATAACCAAGAGCTGAGGGACCATCAGCTCAGAAAGTGCAAACAGTGAATGTAAGTCAGCAAAACATTTGCACCACATATTTCCATAAATCTGTGGTTTCTCATTACTCACTTGCTTTATCAGAACAGCCACCATAAATAAACCAATTTAGATTAACCAAATAAAAATCATTTGTATCATTTGACAGGCAAAAACCAATAACCATGAAGGATGATACTAAATCCAGCAGGGAAATAAATATCAGACTGGTGATTAATCTAAAATATTTCATATGATTTCAGTAACTTGATATGCTGCGTTTATATTACATTTTGAAATAACATTTTTTGTGTTGTCTTTTATTTTTTTTTTGCCTTTACAGAAAAAAAAATTATGTTCGCCAGAGAATTTTCAATACCAAATATATTCCAAGCCTTACTGCTGCTGCTTGTCTGTATACAAGCAGATTTTTTTTTTCTTTTGTTGGGAAACAAAGAACGTTTGTATGTTGCAAAATCTGCACAGCAGTTTTTATTTGGAGCATCTAAATTTAGTTGTATGGACATGTCTAAAGGTTAAACATGTGATTTCAGTGACTCAGGCATTGTCCCACTTGGAAAATATGCATGTTTTTAATCACATAAGCAGAAAATGTTAACTGTTGTGTGACGCTGAAGATGAGCTTAGTTGCCTTTTGAGAAATGAAAGTAGACTCTTGAGCAATAGCTTCCCTCTTACGCAAGTCTTTTCCTTTATAAGTGTGGAACTTCATGTTTCATGTGACATTTGTATTTTAGGCTGCAAATCTGTCAGGACTTAAACTGTTTGGAAAGTGTCTCGTCTTCACGGTTCGAAGGACTTTGTCGTAACTGTAACATTTGCAACGGACATCTTGGACTTCTGCACATCATGACGTGTTTCACTGCCGCTCTTTGTCTCATCCAACTCTTGGGACTTGTCGATCGTTCAGCAGGGAACAGCAACTCATGTACAATTTACGCTGCTTTTGGGGGAAATGTGACTTTGCCTCTGGTCTTTGAAGGACTGGGAAAGAGCCATTTACTGAAATGGACGCATAACAAAAAAATTATTTTCTACAGACAAAATGGTAGAGTGACCCATGGAAAACCAGAAGACGTCACTGCAACTGGATCCATTTTGCTAAAGAATGTTGAGTTTTCAAAAACGGGGATTTATGAAGCAAACGTCTCACAGTCTAATGGTGCTTTGGTGAAAATGTGGACGGGTCATCTTTGCGTGATGGAAAAAGTATCAAAGCCTCAACTGAACTATATCTGTGACTCCAGTGCCATTAGCCTTGTGTGCCACACAGACAAACCTCAGGGTTTGTCTTTTACATGGACACTTAATAAAAAGACTTTACTGAGTGAAACGAGGCAAACTCTCAGCTTTTCTTTGAGCCAACTGAATGAGGAGAGAAACTTTTCTTGTAGCGTGGCTAACAAAGTCAGTAAAGAAAGCAGCGCTACTGTTCGTCCAACCTGTAAAGCACTTTTGCTTTGTTTTAAACCTCAGACGGTTGTGGCAGCGCTGGCAGGAGGAGCGGGTCTGATCATTCTTTTATTTGTCACTGTCATGATATTATGCTGCTTCCTCAAATGCAACAAAACAAAAAGGAACCTCGGAGACAAAGGACAATTAAAGATGCTTTCAATAAAGAAACGCGAAGCTGAGTCCACCAGTCCAGATTATGAGACCATGCACCACATACAAAACTCATCATCCTCGAGCCCCAAGCCTTCACCGAGAGCCTGCTATGAGGTCATCTCCAGGCCTGATGCTCAGACTGAAAACAGGCCTCTGCAGCTTTCTGCAGCTGCTGAAGGACAGCGATCATCGCCGGTGCCAAAGCCAAGGACGAAGATTGGCCAAACACAAAACATCTGAGTTTGCATTCTTTAACAGGAATGCCAAAGAGGAAGTAAGAAGTTCTTATTGTGAAAACATGCAGGAGGAATGTATATAAAATAAAAAATAAAAAAAACATATAAAGGAAAAAAGGGACTATTTTAGTACAAAATGGAGGTAATAGTTTCCACCTTCCATTTAAAATGGTTAGTATAAGTGGTGATATTAACTGTTACAGTTTCTAATCCCTTTATTTGTATTATTGTCTTCTTAACTGCTTCTCTTCATCCTAAATGTTCAACAAATGCAGAAGGAGTTTTTATATTGTTTTGTTTAGTGCTAAAACGTTGACACTGTACGTTAGTTGATGATGTTTTCAGTTAACTGTATCATATATGAAATGAGTAAAGTTATTTATATTATGTACTATTAGAGGAGTTTTGCTGTAAGTCTGAAAGATGTTCTTCATGAAGAATTCTTTAACAAACAAGCTTTGTGAACATCTAATAACAATTTACTATTAATATTATTGTTAAACAAATGCAGAGTTATTAGAGATATACATGTTTATTAAAACTTTGTGCATGAGCCAATAAAACTGACAACCAAGTAGATGACTTTGTAAAATTACTCATATCAACAATACTTGGGGGTGAGATGTTAAAATGAAAACACTGAGCCAATATAAGGAGGCCTCTATCAATCAACTAATCTCATGAGGGAATATTCAGCCATATGATCTTTGGCTCCAAGCCAGAGAAATATGTCAGAAACATAAATTATTGTTTTCAGACATGGATAAGTTCTGTATCTTTTGAAGAAAGAAATTAGCTTTGAAAAACTGAATAACTGGGACAGAAAATGTGAAAGTGAAGACTACTTGCAAAGTTTCTTTTTTATTTCTTTGTTCATAAATATTCCATTGATGTCAGATCTGGAATACCTAAAATTGTCACTCCCCAAAATATCACAAAACCGGATGACCACATGACATCTGTCACAAGCGCATTATGCACAATCTGACCACTTCTGTTTTTGCAAGCATGTCATAAAAATTGATTTCCATTAATGTATCTCACAGCAATCTTTCAAATTAGGATTTCTGTATTTTCCAATATAACATTGTTTACATATTATGTATTAAAAACCCTAAATAAAGTTGTCAACATTGCTCTTGTAAAAGCACAAAAACGTACATTAAAACAGCATTTCTGTCCAAAACACGTGACTTCATTCCAGCACCTTGTGTCAGCATTCTTGTGACTAAAATTTGCTTGCTTGCAAGAAGTTATTAAAAGAAAGAAACAACCAACAGAGAAATGGATTAGTTAACACAAATATGTTTTATGTCCAAAGGGGGAAAGGTAATCCACACATGAAAGTGTTCGCTGTCTCGCCTAATGCTGTGTGACAGCCACATAATGGGATCCTCCCAGAGCATCACCAGCCAGTACTGACAAACCAGTCATCTTTTGTCAAGTCCTGCTCACTTTACATGGCTGAAATGTTTTCAGTCCAGACATCAGGGATTTGGGAATAAAACTGGTCTGCTTCTGGAACAATGATCTTTAATCTTCATCTTCTTTAGTATGTCTCCATAAATAATGTTGCATTAATTATCTTCCTAAATTTATGTGAGGCAGAAACATAAAGACACAAGCACTCAGTCATCCTGCCTTAAACACATTTTTGAATCATTCAATTCTAGCTCTAGCTGTTTGTTTTGGGTTGTTCTTCAGCTGGAGGGTGAGCAGCTGGCCGTGGTCTGAGGTCTTCTGCAGCTTCTAACAGATTTTCTTCCAAGATTATCCTGTATGTAGCTTCATCTTCTCATTTACTCTGACCAGCTTCCAAATCCTTGCTGAAGAATACATGTTTGCTGTGTCCCTACATGACTCGTGACAAACTTCAAACAAGACTTCTTATGTTTTTTTTTCATTAATGGCTTTCTTCTTCCATCTTCCCATAAAGGCCAAATATGTGGAGTACAGCAGTCCCTCGTTTATCGCGGGGTTTAGGGGACCGTGATAAGTGAAAACTGCGAAGTACGGAGACAGTAATCCAAGTTCAAACTCAAGTAAACATTACTGTCATTACCATCTCATGTAGTACATGAGATAGAACAAAATTATGTACACAAGTAGTAGTAGTAGTAGTAGTAGTAGTAGTAGTAGTAGTAGTAGTAGTAGTAGTAGTAGTAGTAGTAGTAGTAGTAGTAAGTTGTTGTTTATTTTAGTTTTTATATACAGTCTATAGTAAGGTTTTAGAAACCCTTCGCACACTCTTACAATGTTCTAAACTCTTGTACCTGCTAATTTTGACAACTGTACTCCTATGTAGCTACTAAATTTTACTTATTTGCGCTGCAGAACAGCAGCAGCTCTCGTTCCGGCCCGACTCGGTTCTATTGTGACTCAGTTAGTTTCTGTAGACTACCCTGCAGCGATGAAGCCAACAAATCAGTCCTCTAACTCTTGAACATACTAATTTTAACAACATACTTATCTATTACTACTAAATTTTACTAACCAGGCTCTGCAGAATGGGAGCGGCTGGATTCTGGTCCAACCTGATAGATGAAAAAATTCCCGGTGCAATATGACTGAAGCCCACCGCTCCATCCAGCTTGATGTGCACGTGCTACTGCGCCAGGATCAAAGCTGCCCAGGATTTAGTCAACCACCTCTGGCCCGGTCCAGACCAGCACCTTGCAACCAGGACCAGGCTGAACCCCCGCAGCTGTCTGTCGTCTGCAGCTCGCAGGATCCTGGTCACACTGAGTCCAGATGAACTGCAGCCCAACTACCCAGCAGTGAAGATACAACTTGAAGGATGAGTTCAGCTTCAGGATTACTGGCAACCTTCCTGGCAGTTCTGTGAGCAACAGAGCTTATAGAACTTCTGACTTTGAGCTGCAAAACTTTCCCTCCATTTGCAAAAAGCAGCAATTGGAAGCAATGTTGACTTCTGGGAAGCAAACAAATGGCTTTTGGGTAATGTAGTTCTTTAGACTGGCAAAACCGTGTAGAATTAATGAAAGACAAATACAAAATGGTGGCACGTGTTATTTATTTATTTATTTTTATTATGTATGTTTTATTATTATCCACCCTCTCCTACAATGTCTGGATGACATTAAAACATGGATGGCTTCAAACTTCCTAAGTTTTAATGATCAGAAG
>JARVGV010000002.1:33482172-33497040 GCA_031762435.1 Hypsolebias longignatus
AAAAACACTTTTCTTTTATTGGTCGGATGAAATATGCTAATTTTTTGAGACAGGCATTTTGGGTTTTCATGAGCTGTTTGCCATAATCATCAGTATTAAAACAATACAAGACCTGAAATATTTCAGTTGGTGTGCAATGAATCTGAAATCTATGAAAGTTGCATTTTTATCATTACATTATGGAAAATAATGACCTTTATCACAATATGCTAATTTTTTTAGAAGGACTTGTATATGTAGTTTGTCTTTAAAACAAGCTGCATAGCTTCAAAGGGTAAACAAAGGAAAAATCCTGCCAGTTAAATTTATTCTGGACAGTTTGTTCCAATCTATCATAAATGAGTTGTTGCTATTTTGTTTGTTTGTTTTGAGAAATTAATCTGTTGGTGTGATACCTTGGAGCATCTTTTGGAGCAGACACTGTGACCACATGAGCAGACTTGTTGAAGAGCAGCCTGGTTTCAGTGGGTCTGTAAGGCTTTGAGGGCAGCAGCAAGCTTTCATTCTCACAGCAGACTGTGACCTCCAGGCGCCTCCCGATGGTGAAAGTAGAAAAATGCAGCAGCAGCAGCTCTGCACAGCTTCCCAGGCTTCTGGATGATTATAAATACATAAACACAAATTCAGTTACCAGTGTTGTGCAACACAAACAGCTTGTGAAATGTTTTATAACTTACTTTGCCAGGCAGGCGATTACAACAGAGATCCTCTCTCCAGGTGAGACTTCCACCTCCATGTCTTCTCTCACATCACCACCATCAACAGGGGCTTGTTCATTTAAAGCACATTTCACTTTGACAACTTCTTTTGAATCACCCACTTGTTTTTTTGAGGACGGAGAGCAATTTTTGTGCAAAGGGGATTGTCTTGGGCTGCACGATGTAGATTTACTGACAGCAACAAGTGTGAACTGTTCTTCAGAGTCCCAGCCAGCAAACTTGCAGCCCTTCAGCGTGTGCATCTCCAAGCCTTTATTTCTGTAGCGATTTGTGAAAAACAGAGAACTTTGTACAACTTACGAGATTTTACTTTGCAAAACGTTCATTATTTCCCAGACTGGAATCAACTGTCAAGGTGATTACAAACTCACTGTATCCAGAACACCAGCTCAAGTCTCTCCCCAATATTCACTTCTCCGAACTGACCATAGTCTGAAATATCAAGCCCTTCTTTGTTTTCCAAGAGCTCAGCCTGGAGAAGAGGTGTTGCAGAAAAATTCCTTCAACAGAGAAACAACATTGTCAAAGTCATTCATAAAAGGACAAACATCGATTCAGTGTTCAAACAACTAGTCCAGATCACACCTGAGTCAAAACCTCTGATCAACAACTAAACAAAAACATAGTTTGATTACAATTACCATATTTTCTGGAGTATAAGTCGCATCAGTAAAAAAAAAAAAAAACATGAAGAGGAAAAATAACATACAAGTCACTTTGAAGTATAAGTCGCATTTATTATGTGTCACTACTGACCCGTCACTTTTATTTTGCATTTCTTTAATGGTCAAAACAGCTTCATTTTGCCTGGGTGGCGACATCCATCCATTGTGTCCAGAGCTACTAGCTCTCCAGTGTTCCTCCGCCTGCACCAGCTGAGTGAAGCAAGTGCGCACGGGAGGACTCACTGTTGCAGTTCTTTGAAATTTAAAGTGTCAGTCAAAAATTGTGTCATTAATATGAAAAAAAAAAGTATGTGTTGCATATATAAGTCGCAGGATTGACAAATGTATGCAAAAAACTGACTTATAAGCTGGAAAACACGGTCCATGCAGACATTAATACAGTACTTCGCAGTTTAAACCTGAGAGCAGTACCTCTGAGAGCAGGGCGCCATGCACAGGGCCCTCCAGCTGTACAACGACTGAGTGCTCTCCACCATCACCAGGTTGACCAGGTCCCCTGGTGAAGGCTGGTAGTGGGCAGGCAGCAGCAAAGAGCTCAAGCTGAAGAAGACGCTGTCCTCCACCACACCACTGCTGCCAAACACACTGGTCACACAGACCTAAACGATGATTATCGTGAGAGGGGAGTGGAGTAAGTAATTTGACTTGAAACTGAAACATTTCTGCAAATGCTCATTTCATTCATTTGGTTAGAAATACATAAAATGCAGTAGCCAAAGTAGGTAAATGTAGCGAGTTTAATATTAGCAAGCATTTCCATTGTAAAACAACGAAAGTTACCTGATCCAGGCGGCTATAGCGTAAAGGGACCACAGAATGAGCTTGTGTGGTCCACTCAGTTGGATTAATGAAATACTGTGCTTGCACCCAGTCTCCTTTCATTGGCTCATATCCTGCAGGAGAGGAATCAACTCACAGAACATATCCTTAGGCAGCAAAGCTATTATAACCCTTTGGCAGACTAATAGTATTGACTGATTAGTATGTTTGTTACACAAACTAAAAGCAAAAACATCTGAAAAGATACAAGTAGCAGAAAAATGAATTAGATGGTTGTAAAGAGTCTGTTGTCTATTGTGTAGGAAATACTTTAACTAACCCCAGTGTTAGTAAAAAATGTTTAATCAAAGTAATAATGGCTGAGATGTTCACAACGTCCGTGTGTAAAATCAGCCTCATACCTTCTAAAAGGGTGTGGCGCGAAAAGTAAGTAGTCTGATTAATGTAGCCATCATCTTTATCGAAGGACGTGACCGTCCCGATGAGAGGTCGAAGCTGCAAACTGTCAGCTTCTAGAGAGGTTCTTCCTCCATCGTCCCAAGCATCTGCACTCCTCTCCACCTGAACAACAAGCAGTGCACCGTCAACACATTACTGAGAAGGAAATATTAACCCTCACTCAAGATTTGTCTCTAATCAATCACTCATGAAGCAGCAAGACAAAAATAATTGACGCACACAAATAGAAAACTATTGTCTTTTCCTTCAAAGGTGTAAATATTAAATTAAATATTAAAAATTAAGAAAATGATCAAAACTGAATTGTTAAATATATATGAAGTAGTATAATGTGTACTGTATCATATTCAATGTGTAGTATATTGTATTAGTTAGAAAAATTAGAAGATCATTCATTTTATTCTGTTACTATATTCATTGTGTAGTACATTGTATTAATTAGAAAAATTAGAAAATTATTCATTTTAATCTGTTACTATATTCATTTTGTTCTGTTACTATAAGATTATTACCGTTTGAACAAATTGTTTGGAAAAAAGGGGCAGACATAAGATTTTTTTCTTCTTTCTGCTACCTTTCATTTTTTTATTATACTCTGTACGTTATTGTTCATGGGATTATTTTGTATTGTATTGTTTTTTTTTTAAAAATGAACAAATAAACTAAACTAAAATATAAATCTAATCTCGTCTGCAAGATGAAGCAGCCAGCAGAGCAGGTTCCTCACTCTTAAAGCCTTCCAGCCTCCTTCAGCGCTACCTCTGACTGCTATACAGTTCACCAGGTCTCCTTGTTTCAGTGGCATCCCGCCCAGAACCTCTTGACTTGTGAAGAACACTGCATCATCTATCATGCCATAGTCCAGACACAGCTGTGTTACCACACTGCCCTGCAGGTGACGGATGTCCTCTGACCCTATCAGCAAACAGGAAGGACAGAATAAATAAATAAATAAATAAATAAATAAATAAACACCTGAAAATGAATGCATGTGGTTGGGTTTACTGTTGCTCACCTGTACTATCCAGGAAGATGTCTTCATCTGCATCAGCCGTTCTCCACAGCGGAGAAACCATCTTGGACAGCACCCACCGCACAGCAGTTAGCATGGCTGCTAATGTTAGCGAGCTAAGCTAGCTGTGCACAGAAGAAGACAGATGGACAGAGACAAAGTTCAGGTGTCTCCAAAGTCAAGTCTGACGCCGTCATGTGGTTCCCAAACAATGTTTAAATCTGCTTTTAACCCACATTAATGTAAATATAAAATTTAACAACACTTGGTTGGGACTTACACGCAAAAAAAATAAAAAAAATGCTACTTATTGAAAATTATTTAAATCACGTTATTTGGCACATTCAAAGACAGTCTGTTTAATTATTCATTCATTAATTCAACTTTTATTTCTACAGGTTAGTCTCATTGAGCCTCGAGGACTCATTTACAAGAGACACCTGGTTTAAACAAAGAGCACGGATGAGGAACAGACAACATATAAAAGCATATCAAATGAAAGGGAACTCAATTTTATAAAAACAAGCTACAACATAAACCGATATTAAAAACAGGAACATGTCTGTTGGTTTCATTGAACCAGTTGTTTAGTGGTCGAAGACAGATTCAGCTCTTTTTCATATTAAACCAGTTCATAGACCTGACAAAGCTGCTGGTCTTTGAGTTACCCGTAATCCAGAGGAGATTTGCGTCGTTCAGTTTGCTTGTAGAGGTCCGGAGCTCTTTGCTGCGGTACTTTGCAACAGGTGCGGTGCACGTGCGCGCACTGCGCGGGAGTGCGCAATCATGTCACGAGGGTGGGGCCGAGAAGCTGCTTTAATATCTCAGAAAGCAAAGCAGCGCAAACGAAAATTTTAACGGCACAAACCTGCACTAACGGAGCACTAACCATTCTGACTGTTTGCTTTAATTTTTGAAGTGGGTGGGGTGTCAGCTTCACTCAGCTCCTCTGACCAGAGGGGATGCAAAGAATGGTCTCCCATCAGATGAACCACCTCAACGGACTCCTTTTGATGCAGAGGAGCACTGGCTCCCCCTGGAGGAGGGAGCTCCATCCTACCATCACTCAGATCTGAGACAGAGACTCCCCGACCCGGCCAGTCCTGAATCACAGATTAAATCTTGAAGGAAGCTCGTGTGGTTTTACATTAATAACTAATTTAAAAGCGAAACAGTTTAAAATCCTTAAGAACAGGTAACTATCCGTCAGCGCGCTTCAGCACTAAGCGTTCCAAGACTCACTTTCAGGAACATTCGGGCTCAGACTCGCGCCTCAGCAGATTCAGACAGTTTCCACCGTCCCTTCTACACACATCCCATAATGACCGTACGTCTGCACAGAACACACAGTGACTTCTGTGGCTCGTTCAGATTATTCACATGTAAAGACTGCCCTCACAAAGTGACCACAGTGGGACAACGAGGTCAGTTTTGGCTCTAAAAAGCAGCCGACTTGCAGCTTCTCTAAAGTGCACACGATCTCCGCTTGTTGCGCGTTTACTGAAAAGAAGAGGGCGATTTCTTCACCGCTGCCGTCCTAAAGGCTCTTGAAGAACTGAAGGGAAAGTTCGTAGGTCAGGAACATGGTGGAGCTCATGGGGAAGCCTCGGATGGCGTTCACCGACACTCCCCGGAAAAAAACCTGCAGAAACAAAACAAAACAGTGTGTTAATATTTATCACCATTTGACAGGTGTGCAACATTTAGAGCATTCACAGGAAAAAAACAAGTGCTGTTAAATTACTGGGGCCTAATAAGACAGGAAATGATGGTTTAAATAATCATCATTATTATTTTATTAATATTAAACTTTCATTTCAAAGATTTGCCCAACTGAAGTACATTTACTGTAGATCCCTTCAAATCCTGTAAAAACTAATACTTTTGAAATCTTTCTACAATACTTCTGCTACTGCTAGTTCTACTGCTGAAAACATCAAACATTAGTGTTTCTGTTTCCTTTCACCCAGGGTCTCTCCTTCTTTAACACAAATCCCTCCATAATGCAGAACCTGCAGTAGAGTTGCATTCAGGCCTAAAATGTTAGACCCAAGGCGAATAATTAATTGTAGAGGCCCGAAGTCGGAAAAAGAAAAAAGTTTTTTTTTTTTTTTAATTAAGCTTTTACTACTTTTGTAAGCAAATCGGTTTGACATGAAAGTTTAAAAACGTATTTCAAAGAAATGAAGATAAGATTTCTTGTTTTTAACAAGTCTCCAAATGAATATTAACAGAATGAATAGCCTAAAAAAAATCATCTCTAAACATAGGCTGTTTTACAGATGAACACAAATATTTTTAGAACAAAATTATTTGGAAAAACATAGAACAAGCCTGAATCATGTCATCTGGACGTCGTTTTTTTGTTAAAAAGAAACGTTTCGCCCCTCATCCAAGGGGCTTTGTCAATCTGAGGCCTAGCCATCTGGTATTACCCATAAGCCACCTTATATATACCTGGATGACTGAGAAAACAAACTTTGTGTTATAGAACAAGCCTATTTTTTTGGCTTTTGTAGCTTCAGATGCTGCAACTTCCTTCACCGCAGATGACAGTAGGATGCGGAGCGGGACGCGCGCGGCCGATGATCCGGCGATCCATCTGAAGCTTAAGACTTATTTTACCACTTTCAACCGGCCGGTCAGACTTGAGCGTGCACCTAACCTGACACACATCAGCAGGTTTCACTGTGCTGGCTTTGTAGAGAGAGTTCTCCCATTTTTAGCTTTTGTTTAATACTTTCCAACGCAAACCCTCGGATGTGTGATAAAAGCAGGAAGGGCAAGGCCACATGAGCAATTGTTGAGCAATGCGCCAATGCTACTCTCTCTTTTCACTGTCTGATTAACTTCTGCACTATTTTATTTATTTCTCATCCTCTCAACATATAAATTACTGCCTCCTCCTCAACAAGTAGATCAACACTGTAGAATGTTCTGTAAATCACTGCAGAAACATAAAAACACGCATGCACACACCAGAGACTTCTGACGCTCTCGGTTCAACAGGACGTTTTTCACACAGCGACGCTACCACTTGAGACTTTTTGCTTTTTGCTTGGCAGTCAGGGAGTGACAGACACAGGTGTGTGGTTACCATGGTGACTCAAATGAGCCAACAACAGCTTTAATGTATTTTTTATCTTGGCTCCTCGAACTCTTCTTGTACAGTTTAAACATCAGAATGTTCAGGTTAGGCAGTAGCTGCATTCATTTCAATTTTCTAAATAATAATTTTTTTTTTTTTTTTTTTACTGCAAATTATTTAATTTCTCTTTTATGTTTGAATCATTTGATGCCAAGTCTTTCAGGAAACAGCTTCACAGACAACAGACTTAGTGTATGTGTGTAAAAGTTTAGGTCACACCGTGCTGACTGTTCACCTCTGCAGGACGTTGTCCGGCTGTAACCCGACTTATTGATCAAAGGGAGAGAAAGAGCTGCAGAAACTGTTCAGTCCATTTTCTCAGAACTCTAATGATCTCCTGGTACCGATCACATGAGGGTTGTTTTTAAAACGGATCCCATTACGATTGTCCACGAGGGAAACCTCCAACAGTTCGAACATCTGGACGCAGAATTTGGCAGCGGGTCAAGAACTTAAGGTCAAGACAGCCGTGTAGAAATCAGTCACCTGACATGAGAACAAGAAAACAAAAAAAGAACTGCACTTTGTAGAAATATAATTTTTACCTACATTTATTGTGGGAACACTGAACACTTTGTGCTATTTTAGCTTATATCAAAATGTTCGGCTCATTCAGGAAATGGACGCAGTGACCATTAGTTTTTGTAACTTTTATATTTTTCAAAATACTTAACTTGTGCTTAAAAAAAATCATTAAAAAACACAGAAATCCATTTCAAAAACATTTTGAAATCTGCATATTACTTATAAAACTACCGCTAATGCAAAAACTGACACCGCTAACGCTACTTTTATTATAGCCATTCCTAATTCTGCTAATACTTTACATACGATCAAGTCTTTCAAATGTTGATTGTAGCGAATCAACATAGTTAAAACCTGTAACGTGCACGTTGAATCTGCTGTAGTTTCTGCGCTAGGCAGGGTTGCCAGATAGTAAATGACCAAAAGAAAAAAAAAAAAAAGTTTAGTCACTTTTAAATGTGTTTTGACCCAAACTATCATACGTGTTTAGTGAAGATAACCTCTCTCAGAGGGTGGAGTTGTAAGATGAGATGTTTGTTGTGATTGGTGAACGTGTACAGACAAGGAGGGAGGCTTGACCCTAGAAATATATTATAAAAAGTGGTATTCATCGAATATCTGGCAACACTGATGCCGGGCTTTCAATGAGACGTGCATGCAGTCTGCAGCATGGAAACAGTTGCATCTGACGTGGTGAATACAGGAACCTGTGTTTGAACTGAGGATGAGGTTGGGTCACTCCATGTTGAACGAGGTGAGCAGCACAAACAGCACTCTCTGCTAGCTGCCTTTGTTACTGTTGTTCATCAGCTCGCACAGAGAAATGGACTGTAGCAGCCCGTAGTGCGCATGTGCGATTTCACACAGATGCCAGGCATTTCCAAAAAAACCTTTGTTCCGAGACCTGGATTCAAAAACCTTCGTTTTTAAGGAAAAATAAAAGAAAAAAGGACTGTTGTTCATGAATGTTCACAAATTCAAAATCAGCTTTGTGTGACCTAATTCTGCTATTCGTGACTGTAGTATTGCTAATACTGTATTGCTAATTCTAATTCTGTTCATTTGAATACGAAAACTATTGATCGCCTAGCTACTTTTAGCTTTTGGCTAATGTTTTGATAATTTTAGCTAATGTTTTGACTATCATCATCACAATTTGCTGGTTAAGGATATAATTTTGCAACTTTTAATTTCCAGCCAACATGTTTCTGATTTTAGCTTATGTTTAGTTAGTTCTAGCAATAATTGTACGAAGTAATTTGATACGTTAAGCTTTCAGCATCCATTCTGCTCCTTTTAGCTTTTGTTCTCGTGGCTGTAACTATTAACAGGTCATTCAGCGCTCAGTACTCTGCGTTGTAAAAGATGTCTACAAATGATTCTTCTTCTAATTAGATCAATTTTCTTCTGTGCAGAAAATCACTGGAATCAATTTAACAATAGGAACGTCTTTATGAAGACTTTAATATTGCTTTTCAAATAGGTTATGAGTTTGTAAACATTTTATAAAGCATTAATACTAATTTAGAAAACTAAACAAACAAGGTTAAAGCCTTTATAAAATACAATTTTTAGGATGTGGTATTAAATCATTTAATTTGTATTTTGAATTTATGCTAACTGAAGAAGTCAAATGATTTTAGGGGAATTAAGCAATAGCTCACCTCTTATCAGCATTTCACAATTTCCTCTGTTTTAACTTGAAACGATTAAAACAGGAAATAAAGACCAGATAGTTGATTAAAATCAGAGCAGCAGTTCAGACTCTTTACTTGTAAACAAATCAATAACTTATACTATATATACAATAATAAATGCTGATTGTCGGGATTAATATAAACAACTAAACTTTTGTTTTTAGTGTTTAATTTTAAATTTATTACAGTGCAATAATACCAGCATAAAGTCTAGTTTTGGTAAACATGAATATAAAATTCATCAATTCTGATCAAACAATCAATTAAATGGTTCATAAACTGTTAATAATGTGTTTAAAAGCTTTTTGTTTCTCCATATTTTTATTTTAATAGAAGTAATTTAGTCCAGCAATTATAACAATGCCTACATTGTTCAGTAAAATATAGGTTTTAACAGTAAAATTAATATTTTGTTGAATTATTCCTTCAGCAATATGCGAACTGAAGAGGATTTACGAGATTATGGCAGTTCGTTCAGATTATGTTTAACCAAGGTGGTTAAATTAAACCTTTCTTGTATGAAAAAACAACACAATGAAAACATCTCCCAATAATGCAAAAATACCAATAAGATCATTTTTAGTACATTTATTAATAAACTAATGAACTCACATTTCCATCGGAGTGAGTTAATGAACAGAGTTTAGTGAAAGGTAAACAATGACAGATTTATTTTATTTTTAAATATCTTAAATTTATAATATTTACCATATTTTAATTCTCTATCAAATTAAATTACCGTAATTTCTGAACTATAAACTGCTACTTTTTTTATCCGGCTAATTTAGGGATTTTTTCTTTTTTTTTTTTTTGGACAGGCTAACGAGCTTCACATGTCCAAAACATTTCACTTCTTTACACCCGGGCGCTCACATACACAACTCTCTTGAGGGGGATGGGCCTCATGACTCAATGAGACTACCTATATAAATAAAGGTAAAAAAAAAAAAAAATTATAAAATTCTGAGCAATGAAATTACTGAACAAGTCCCAGTGGACCAATGAAACTTGGTTTCACTGGTCCACTGGGGAGTGGGGAGAGCACCGTTCAGGAAAAAAAAACATTTACTGTACATATTTGTATGTTACCGGTATGAATTGTAGCATTCTGCTGTGGTTGACTGCTGGTCACATGACCTCAGGGAGGGATTATGGGCAGAATTTATGCTCATTGTTAATTATTTTGTTAGCTGTTTAGCATTGTTCTTTTAGTGACTAGTCTGTTCTTGTTAACCTGGTTCACATTTCATTATGTGTTAGTTTGTGTTAGGCCATCCAGTAGAGTACCCATGAGTGAGGGAGTTTGTTATCATGAAGAGCTGTGGGGTTCACTCTGTCTGTGTGTGTTGAACATTAAGATAAAGTATAAAATGCCATCTGGTGGTTGATTCTTGATCTCTCTCAGTAGATATGTGCCGCCAGGCTACAATATTTAATTAAGATTAAAAAAAAAAAAATTCTGTGTAAATAGCTCATGTGACAACGTGGACACCTGTGGCTTATAGACAAGTGCTGCCTATATATGTACAATTTTTATTTTTAAATTTAGTGGGCACAGCTTATATTTAGGTGTGCTCAATAGTCTGGAAATGACGGTAAGTTGATTAAATTCTACAATAAAACAAAATACCACCTTATTTATGTTTATACTTTTACTCATTAGTAAAATTTCTTGTTTGTATTTTGAGTTGCTAGATTTGTGTAAAGAAAATGAAAAGCTTGGTTTTCTTTCTGCTGTAAAGGTCTGAGCTCACTGCTCACCTGTGCTCCCTCCGTTTTGTAGCTGTGGAGGATGCAGTGTAAAATTCCCTTGTACTTCCTCTGAAGCTGAGCGTCGGCCTGCATTCGACTCTTCACCACATCCGCCGGCGTGGCCGTGACCCAGGAAATAGACCCTGAGGAGGAGGAGGAGACATGTCACAAGGAAAGAAACAAGTTCTGGGATCAAATCCAGAGTATGTCATGCTTCGTTCAGGACGTAAGCGACATTTACAGTGTCCATACGTCCGTCTGTATCTTAGACCAAGTTTCTGGGCAGCAGTCTGAGCAAAAATGCTCCATTTCCCTTGAACCAGCCTCGAGAGAAAAGGTCTTCCTCCTGGGGTCCTGAGTCCACCCTGAGGTTCTTTCAGACAGGACATGTTCAAAATACCTCTCTCAAAGGGTAGCAAAAAAAAAAAGTTTAATGTGTTGTCGTTTGTTCTGTTCATTTGCTGCAAACCTGGAGAAACTCATTCTTGTGTAAGAAACCAGTTTTTGTGACAGCCATGTAATTTGACAGACCAAATAAAAATTTTTTTTACTTTTTCCTTGCAGACACTCAGACTCTGAGCCAGAACTTAACAACCAGTTTCTGTACAGAGAGTTTTAGTTTCTTGTTCTGCAAGACTGTGTTGCAAGATCACCACACCTTGCTCCCTGCACTGTACAGCTAAAATAAACCAAGTGAACAGCATTCATAGACTGCTGATCATTTCACTGAGATTTATTGATAACAGTTGATGTTCTCAACAACACCCAAACAACATTCTTACCATATTTTCTTACTGTATTTTCCGGCCTATAAGTCAGTTTTTTGCATAATTGACATGCTCTGCAACTTATACACTGAAGCAGCTTATGTTTTTTTTTCTCCAATATTTTTAAACACATTTTTGACTGAGATATGACCATTTTCTTTCATTCTGACATGGAAAATATTGAACACTACCATTTTCAGCCGCTAGATGGCACTCGCGTTGTATGGCATGCTGTTGTGTCATGTAATAGATAAAAGTGGCTATTAATGTCACAATCGGCTTGCCATAGTCTGCCACTAAGTCCAGCTCCAGGATCATGCTTGGAGCAACTGTCAAATCAGCTTCATTTCCATGCACCGGTGAAATTCAGCTGATTTGACCATTAAAGCACATTTATTAAGTAAAAGTTAAACTGAGACACCTTTGAGCAAACAAATAATTGTTTTTAAGTGTTAATCTTGTTAAAATCTTGTTAAAAGTTCTCCCGTGCACGCTCCCGCGACCACCATTCGGCAGCCAATCGATTTTTGACATAACACCGGCCCACATTTCCTGGTTGTCAGGGTGAGATGTAACAAACGTGACGCGTCAGTGGTGACGCTTAAAGCCAGCGGCATTTGCCTTTTGGTTTTTACACGGTCCTTAAATGGGTTTCTGATGATTTAATGTAATCGGAAGCATTACTAAAAGCAACATGAAGAACGTTTAGGTGACTTTCTATGACGTACCCCCCATGTAGATAAAAGCACCTGCTCGCGTCGCCATGTTTTGCCCGGTTGGCTCACTGGAAGAGCGTAGGGTTACCATACCAGAGGCTCTCTCGACTTGGGTTCGATCCCCATATCCGCTCGATTCGCCAACTCATTCAAGTGGACAACGAATTAACATATTTTAAACTTGTCTTTTACCTAATATTGCTTTCATGTGTCCTTGTTCTTTTTTACTGTCAAACACAGACCAGGTAACAGGAGAGCTTATGCTGAGCCCTTTAATGCTCATTGTCAAGCACTTTGGAATCTTTACATCTTTAACAGATGCGACTTATACGGTGAAGCGATGGATTTATGGATTTTTCCACTTTAATGAGACATATTTGTACTGATGCGACTTATAAGGCGTTGCGACGTATACGGTGGAAAATACAGTATTTAGCATCCAAAGCCAATCCAACCAGGACTGACCTCTCGTCTCAGATAATTTATTGGTTGCCACAAGTGCTGCTCAGTTTGTATTTCCAACAAATAGTTGTGTGAAGTTATTTCAAGTTATTTCTATAGAACATGCAAGATCATGGATGAACTAAGTGAGAAGGCACCAGAAGAAACGACTAATAATGAACCAAGTTTTATCTCAAATCAGAACTCTGATTATTAGGAACTCCACTGAGCGCTGTTACACTGGGTTAAAATGCGAATAAGGATGGATCTGATTAGATAGTGACCTTTAGAAGTAGAACAATCATAAATTGTGTCTAAAATCATTGACGTTAAATCTTACTAAAGATTTGTTTTTAAATGCAACATTTTACAAACATTCCTCCCCTTCTTCAACTGCAGGGATTTATTTAGGACATTCTATGCGTTCTTGGTTTAGTTCTCCAGCAGGCTGGCAGAAGGCCAACCATCTGGATTTTCAGCTGACTTGACTCCATCCTCCACATTCAGACTCTGCCACGTGTTCACGGCTGGCCGACCAGCATCTGGAAGCAAACCTGCTTTAACCTCAGTGTGTTTGTCTAAAACTGCACGTACAGTCTGTGTGATTGGCTGAACACTCACACACCCCTTCTTGCTGTCCAGATATGAGGTTTTCCTTTGCTGCCCTTCGTGTTTTTGTTTTTTTAATCTTTCCATGTGTTGATTTTTTAGAATGACGCTGCCTTGAAGTGAGGCCACTGAACTTGTAAAGCATGAAGTGGAACAAAGTCACCTTCATAAAGAAAATGTCATGTTTGTGTGAAACCAAAAAAAACATCTAATCTTTTTGATTTAACACCAAAGTGAGGAGTTAATTTAACACAGTAGTCACAGTAATTTCTGGATGCAACTATGAAAACACAATTTACAGCCATGTAAACTAAATATAATGTGAACAACCTGACTTAAAAGCTCCACTTCACTGGAATATTTTTTCCACTATGGAGTATGCCGTTTGTGGGAATCAGTTTTGTTTGGTGGCTTCTCAGATTGACGAAGTCCTTTGGATGAAGGATGAAACGTCTCAGCACAAAAAAGAAAAAGAAAAAAGGAACTGTCCATATGACCTGACTGAACCTCGTTGGATTTTATACCAGGACTATTTAGCAAGAACTTTGGTGTTACCATATTTTCAGCCTATAAGCCAGTTTTTTTTTTTTTTTCATAATTTATATGCCCTGCATCTTATACACCGAAACAACTTATTTATGTTTTCCCCCCATATTTATAAACCAGTTTTTGGCTGAGGCATGACTGTTTTCATTCATTCTGACATTGAAAATACAGTATTGAACACTACTATTTTCAGCTGCTAGATGGCAGCAGAGTAGTATGGCATGCCGTTGTGTCAAGTAATAGATAAAAGTGGCTATTAATGAAACAATCGGCTTGCCATAGTCTGCCACTGTCGTCTGCAACCATCAAGTCAGCTTCATTTCGATGTGCCGCCTCAGTGAAATGCATCTGATTTGACCATTAAAGTGCATTTATTAAGTAAAAGTTGAACTGAGACACACCTATACTGTAAAGTCGAGCAAACAATTGTTTTAAGGTGGTCATCTTGTTAAATTTCAAAGAAATGCACAGCGAGTTATCCCTCAGCGAGCACCCAGTTCCACTAATCGGCTTTTGAAACGCAGCTGATTTGCCCATCAAAGTGAATTTATTAAGAAAAAGTTAGACTGAGACACACCTTTGCTCTAATTTCAAGCAAACAAATAATTGCAGGTGTTAATCTTGTTAAATTCCTGTTAAAGTCCTCCTGTGCATGCTTCCACAGCCACCATTTGGCAGCCGATTGATTTTTGGCACAACACCGGCCCACGTTTCCAGTTTGTTAGCAGTGACACGCAATAGATGCGACTTATACAGTGCAGCGACATATTTGTGTTTTGTTCCACTTTATTAGACATATTTCGACTGATACAACTTATAAGGTGGCGCGACGTGTACGACGGAAAATACGGTAACTTCATGGATTTGCTGAAATCCTTTTATCAACGCTAAACTTTTAAAGATGTAACAATGAACAAAGACAAATATACCCTGCTGCATGCTCAATAATCCAGGTAGAAAAATCTAAAAAAGCTAAGTCTGGTCCTCTGGACATTCAAAAAATCAAAACAA
>JARVGV010000002.1:33648505-33659657 GCA_031762435.1 Hypsolebias longignatus
TCTTCTGTCTTTTTTCCTGTCCTTGAATGTCGTCAAATGTTGCATTTGGAAGAATCCAGGGTGAAATTGTTTATAGTAGTACTATTGGACTAATGTCTATGTTGTCTATTTGCATTTTTTTGTTTTCTGTTCTATTATCTATCTAAAGCTTCTTGTCTTTCTTCTCCTTCTCCCAGAAGCTTAATTTTAAAATATCTAGTATAGGGTGTTCCAGGTTATTTCCTTTAAGAATGATCCACTAGTTTATTGCTACTTTGTCTTGTTTAATTGCTAACAGCATTTTTCATCCTGGGATGGTTCTGGATGCTTCTGTACATACTCTTAATGCTTGGTATCGTATTTTGTCCAGTTTTTCCAGATGTGTTTTTGCTGCCAATCCAAAAATTATGTAACCATAGTTCATGTTTTATCCGATGAGTCCTGTATAGATTTGCTTTACTGCATCTTCCGAGGCCTTTACAGAACAGTTTTATTTATATTGACAATAAATCTCCCTCAGATGGTCTGTATTTCTAATGAATTGACTCCTGAAGGTACTATAATTGGTTGCACTCAAGTTCAGTTAGGGTAGAGTAAAAATGGCTGAATAAAAAAAGTTTGCATATTTTTATTTATAAAACTTTTGAAAACCATGCTTCATTTTCCTTCTACTTCACAATTACTGTATGTGCATCTTTGTATTGGTCTATCACATAATATCTGGTACAAAAAAGATTATGTTGAGTTCAAAGGGTTATTAATACTTTTTCAAGGTACTGTATTCCAACATGTATTCATTTTTCATTATTCTAATCTACTCGTAGATCACACATTTCTTAAGAGATCTTGCCTTTACAAAGGAAAGAGACGTAAATTACATAATGAGATCAAGGGCTGAAGTGTCTGTGTGACCAAGTTTGATGAGTTGCAAGCAGACATGAGCTGAAAACCATTATACACCCTGACAGGCCCGCTTGAACGAGCCATTTCTCTAATGCGGAACAGGGACGGAGGAGGGGGAGGCTCAGATGCTTCAAATGTTTCAAATTCAGCAAAACACTGACCTCCCTCCAGAGAGCTGTGAAAATAAATCTACATTCTCACAGAAAAAGAGAAAAATGGAGACTGTCTGCGTGACCTAGTAGTTTGCTTTTTCCTCAGCATGTGAGAAAAAGTGTGAAAGTATGCAGCTATCCATGAATCCTGATGGTTCTTTCTTTTTTTTCTTGTCACCTTACTTTTTAAAATATATATTTTTTGGCAAGTAAAATAGTAGTTCACTTTCACTGTGTGACTTAAAGAAAGCCTGGTTTCTCATTTCCATTCCCCCCAGCTCTTCTGATTATTTGAATCATGTCCCAATGTCAGTCTGCCCACTAGGCCATCATTTCTGGACATGAGCCATGAGGAGGCCATTTTCTGGCTCCACTGGCGTGAGCAGTAAAATCCCCACTTGAACTCAGCAACCTACCCACCAATCTAATGAGTATTCAGCTTCTGGCTTTTGGTTATAATCTCTGCTCTGGTAAGTTAAGATCTGGCAGAGAGTTTTTGGAAAAGTGCTAAACATATCTGTATAGCCATTTCAAAGTTACGTTCTTGGCTTTGTCGGTCAACATTCCAGTCATACA
This sequence comes from Hypsolebias longignatus, assembly GCA_031762435.1. Taxonomy (NCBI): domain Eukaryota; kingdom Metazoa; phylum Chordata; class Actinopteri; order Cyprinodontiformes; family Rivulidae; genus Hypsolebias; species Hypsolebias longignatus. Next base: position 33,650,116 of record JARVGV010000002.1, read on the forward strand.
GACATTAGTTACTTTTGCACTCATTTACTGTAAAGCATTCATCAAGCAAGCCTCTGAAAATGATCAGTTTGTGCATAATATTTGTGTCATAGGCTCACAGATTTCTCACGAATACGTGTTTTTGTTTTATTGCCTTAAAGATTGTTTTAACAATGCAGTGAGTAAACAGACACTGGATGGGAAATATGCAGAAATATATTATTATTATCACATTTGTTTAAACTCATTTAGTAGATAGTTTTATAGACATGTTACTGCTGTGGGAGTCCAGTATTTTCTGCAGCTTCTGGAGTTTCCAAGATGGCGCCAATCAGGCACACCTGTAGTCCATTTCCATAATGAATGCCAGGAGCATAAAAGGCTGCAGAAGTGCTCTACTCACTGCTGGAGCATTACTTGCCAATTGGTATTCATGCTTGTAGCCATTTGTTTATCTCTAGAACTAAGTAAAGACTTACCTTGTGTTTCTCCGTATTACAGCCTGGACTCTTTCCTGTTCATCAACTCCTTGTGGAAACCTTGAGATTCTGGTCAACGTCCTCAACTGTCTATACTGCTGTCTTACCACCTGCCAGCCATATCTTGGACACCGCCTGCACTTTCTTCCCTCTAACTGCAACCTTTTGGAACTCACCCCTTTCGGAGATCAATAATGTCTTCTGAAAGAAGAGAAATATGTATTACCATATTCACCATCTCCTGAAGGTCCACCTACCTGACCTCTCTCCTTATCCTCCAGGGTTCCAGATCCTCCCGTGTAAAGAGATGAACTTGTTTTTTCACTGTAGATAAAGCTCTGTTAAACTTTCCAAGTCTTGGAGTCTATTCACTTCAGCCCATACTCTCTGGGTATTACTATAAATGTTACTACTGCTCTATGTGAACAGATGAGTTTATATCATGAAGCAAACACTTTGACATCTTTGTAGCTTTACATTGTGTTTTCCTAACATGTTTTCTAGCAAAACCTTACATCAGGCCAACAGGTACTCTGTATTAACAAAATAGTTGGAGCATTTGGGAAAAAAAAAAACCTGCCAGATAAAGCTAAAAAGTTAGATACCACAGCATGTTGTAAGTAAAACCATGGAGTTGAAGATTTTGAACATGTATTTATCAATTTATTTAATAATGCAGCCTGTCACATTTCTTGGAATGTGTCATATCAGCCCAGCTTTACCATACATAGAAGCCTTTTAATGTGAGTGCTGCAGTTCAGATATGTGTCAAGCACATTGTCAACCCGCATCACGTCTCAGTGACTGACATCAGCTGGACTATGGATTTGCTGTACTGTCAAATGTTACAGGTGCCATTAACATCCGAGCCAGACGGCTGTGTTTGGAGTGGTGTCATAACTAGGAGGCATGTCTAGTAGTTTTGTTTGACTAACTTGGTTTAGTAAAGATCAATAATAGTTTATCATGTTTGGCCATGAATCTTGATTCTGCAGTAGCATGGACCACTGTGTGTACACATGTTGGAGCCTAAAGCTAATGCCTCACTATTTTGCGACTGTTGGTGAAAAATTGCAAACAGTATTAGCAAGGGAGTTTTAAAAATGTCTCAATACAACCACAGGGATTTCCAATTTCCTTGCATGAGTCACAAGACCACATTCTTGTGTTGCTGGGATTTTGTGCATTGTTTGTAGAATTTGTTAAAAAATAAAATAAAATTTTGTTCAAAATAGTCCCAGTGTTGCTGGAAACTCTGTTTAGTTTCCATAATTCTCGAGCTGCTTTGTGGATTTGTATGCAAAATCCCTACAAAGTTTTGCTCTAATTTTGCCCAGACTTTGTGTTTGACTAACTGATATAGCACAATGGCAACTGCCACTTTATGATTTCAGATACCTTGGACTGTTTCTGGTTTCATCTTTTTACCAGAAAAATTTTGAAGTCTACAAATTTAACTGCACTTGTACCTCACTCACCCCCATGTCCTTCAACTGAAAAACCTAGCATGATACAAAGATGTGATACTGCTAACTGAGGATCTTTATGATCAATTAATTTCACAAGAGCAATGGAACAACATAAAGGAAAGATGCACATGAATCTTAACTCACGCGACTGTAGTTTCCACTTTATAATCCTTTCAAAATCAACTACAACGGCAGAAACAGACCATGTCTTTCAGGCTGTGGTTTTGTATTTTTGCATAATTTCTGAAAAGCTTGTGTCTCCAACCAGTCTCCAACTGTTGTAGCTCTGTGAGATACTACCCCAAAGTATATGGCCAGTTCGCCCAATGTTGTGGATACATCAGTTATTCTTGTCATCATGGTGTCACCACCTCTGGCAGTGATTTTGGGGTCTCTGACAAAACATTACGTCCTGTTTTAATCCATACATATGTTTTAGTCCTTCTGAGAAAGCACACTGGTGTAGCTTTTCATCAAAACCTGTCATACTGAGGTCCTTCCGTGGCCAGCCATGTCCCCTGATCTTTGCCAGTGCCTGTCTGAGAATAGCCATATTCATAAAATAAAATTCAGCTATAGGGATGCACAGTGACAACAGTTGGTAAAGGTAATGTCCCTCAGTGAGAATATTTCTGGATCAGATCTCAGTCGTGGACCTTTCTGTATGGATTTTGCATGTTTTCTCTGTGCATGCATGGATTTTCTTTTGTTGCCTTCCACAGATTGTGTTATTAACATGCACTGTATTGCTGTATTATACCTAGGTGTAATAGAAAGTAAAAGTTTTTTTTTTGTCTTGTTTGTCTCTATGTGGCCCTGTGATGAACTTGTCCAGGTTGTACCATGCATCTCCCAGTGTAACTGCTGGAGATGGATGATGAATGGAAGACCCAGCTATGCATTCTCTTTTAACTTTATGTTGTAGCGACAGGTAGCGTATAAGCTTATGAAATGCTGCACTTGAGCCACAAAGAGATCTAGATATTTTATTATTGGTTTAATGGCATTCACTCCTTGTAGTTTTAATCCAAAAAGTTTGTATAAGGACTCACTCTGTCTCACACACCTAGAGACAATTAGAGTTACCAGTCAGTCTAACATGCATGTTTTTGGTTTGTGGGAGGAAACTGGAGTACCTGGAGAAAACCCACACATGGAGAGAACATGTAAACTACACCCAGAGAGGCTCCTCCCTGGCATTCAATTTGGTGCCACTGGGCTGAAGGACTGATTAACTTTTGTAGACAACTCAATTCAAGGAGGCCATAAAACTCATAAAGTACATTCAGTCAGTCTGTCAGCTCTAAAAAGAGAGCTGTGCCCACTCTTGCAGGCATTAGTGCAGCACCCTCACTGAATATTTTTGAAGCTGTACTTTGGTCAGGCCTCTTTACACTTGATGATGACCCCACTATGATCTAACAAGGTTAAGTCAGGTCATCTGGACAGATTCTTCTTTGTTGAAGAGTCTGAGTCTTTTTTCTGAGGCGCCTCAGACTCAAGAAGTCTTTCTGATAAGAAAATAAATGTTTCAACAAAGAATCCGTCCAGATGACCTGACTTAACCGTGCTAGATTTATGAGACCAACCTGGTTAAATAGAGGTTGAATGAATGAATGAAATCTACCTGGATTATTTAGCATGCATTGGGATCCCACTATGATGTAAAAAAAAATTTTTTTTTTAATCAGCCAGTTATTGGATAATCTTTGCAGATTCTTGTTGAGGCTTTTAGGTGTGTATGAACAACACACAGCATGATAGGTTATGAAAGGTTTTGCACACACACACACAGCTTCTGTAGTGAGGTTGTGGTGGTTCATCATTGTGGTAGCAGTGCAACAAGAAGTCTGAGTATGGAGGCAGCATATACCGTACATGACGAGGGACTGACGCCCACCGATGTGGCTGTTGAGAATCTGAAGCACAGCTGGTGGATCAGGCTTCATGCAGACCACAGCTGTACTCGTGATACAACCATGGACAGAATAGTATAATAACTGTGGAGAAAGTGTCAGACTATTCTTCTAGCACATAGCTGCATTTTGACACGATCTGAGAGATTTGTGACAGGACTGGTGTATAAAACATGTTGAGGCGGCAGCAGTGTCCAAGGTGCACCAAAAAGAGCAAGAAGATAAAAACTACAGTATACTGCAGCTTGTTTTTGTCAAAGGTTCAAAAATTCATCAAATAAGTAAATAAATAAAAACTTAGCATATCTTGAGGAAATCAGATTTTCCTCCTCCTTTTCTGTCTCTGACAGAGTTTTAGATTATTGTCATATTAAGATGAGAAATGAATGAGTTGTGGCTATTTTAGCCAAACGTGGAAAACATTAAGTGCAATCACATGCCACATTGTAAGTTCTCACAAATTCTGTTAAGGTTCTGTTAAGGTCTGTGGTGATAGGGTCTATCACCACAGAGCATGTGTCGAGGATGACTCAGCTACCACCACGTCAAAAAAAAAAAAAAAAAAAAAAAGATTGCGTTATAGCCATTAAATTGTGTTTGGATTCAAAATGATTTTTCTTTGTCTTATCTTTATTCCTCCAGGTCTGCGTCATGGTCTGGGACAGCTGACCTTCAGTGATGGGACGTGTTACACCGGGCAGTTTGAGAATGGACTCTTTAATGGCTGTGGGGTGCTGGTCTTTCCTGATGGCTCCAGGTTTGTACTTTGCCTCATGTTTCTGATTTTCATTTACATATTTACTTTGATTTGTCTAATGTATCGTGGCATGGCGAGCAGTGGTCAGGGCTGTTTCTTCTCAGCAGGAAGGTCACAAGATCACCTGAGAGCTTTCTGTGTGGAGTTTTACATGTTCTTCTTATGCACACATGGATTTTCTTTAGGTACTCCAGTTTCCTCCTACAGATCAGAAACATGAATGTTAGGTTAATTATAAACTCTAAATTGTCCCTAGATGTGAGTGAGTGGTTGTTTGTCTCTGTGTCCCTGTGATGAACTTGCAACCTGTCCAGAGTGTCCCCCGCCTCTCACACAGCGACTGCTGGAGATAGGCACTAGTGCCTCATGACATGGAAAGGAAAAGTGTGGAAAGAAAAAGAATGGATGGATGGATGTTTAACTTATTAACTAAAACATGGTTCCAAAGCTACAGTGGGTTTCAAGTGTGTTCACCCCGTTGGCATTCTCTTTGTTTTGCTGTCTTACAACCTGTAATTTTAAATGGTTATTGTCATTATTTAATTATGTTTTGAATCTGCACAAAATACTCCAAATTATTTAATGATGGATACTTGTTTTGTATATCAGTAATAAAGTTATTTATAATCCGCCTGAAGACAATCAGATTATGGTATCTATACACTTGTTCTAATAGACTCCCAAATCAACAACTGTGCAACACATTTTAAGTACCATAGTAGGGTCTATCACCAAGCAAGATAGATCCGGTGCCAGAGGGCGAGCCGTGCCCGCCCACCCAGGCATCCGGCCCCTCCCCAGGCACCCACCCCCACACACCCAAGACAGATCCACAACCAGTGGTGCAGACAAAAATTGATTCATTAAAGAATCTAGAGTTCTAGTCCTGGTGATTCTAAATAGATTCTAAAAGCCCCCAAAACAATATAAAAATGCATTTAAGGTTGTTTTTTTCCTGTTCCTACTCCCGAGCATACTGCACATCACATTACATGTCCACTCGTCACCATAGAATTTGACCTTGGAGGTCACCGTACAGCAAGCTAGTTAGTTAGCCAGCTCCTTCATCTGAATGGAGTCTGTTAGCATGGAGCTGGAGGACAGCATGATTTAACCTGCTCCTTCATCATTAAAAGTTGTTTTGGATCCTACAATGTTCTGGGGGAAGACAGAGCTTGACAAGAGCACAGTTCTTTGCAAGGTGTCAAATAAAATTACGGTACAGTATTTTGGAAATACGACAAATGCGCAGAAGATGAAAGTGAAGCAGCAGATCAGCGAACTGAGCAAACTTCCAGCTGATTCTTCAAGAGCTGTGAAGATTTCCCTCTCCAACTCCTGCACAAAGGTTTTACGAGCAGACAGCTCAGTGGAAGAAGAGGGGTTTAGGTTTTTTTTAATACGTAGGTTGGACCCAGCGTACGTTATTCCTTCACGTAGCGTTCTTAGTGATAAAGCAGCTCCGCAACTTCACCATAAAACAACAAATGGGAGAAGCTCTGATGCAGCTGCAGCTCAAAGGTAACTGTTTTTCTTCTCTTATACTAAATTATACTAAATACTATTGTACTAATACTTGTAGACAAGTTGTAAAATAAACTTAATGTAATTTATCTTTTTAAAGGTTGAAGAGGACAGATGAAACACATCTCCTGGGGCCAGTTTTGAATGATACAATTTATGGTTCATAAATTACAGTTAAGAAGAATTTTGGTGCAGATTTGCACAAGTTTTGAAATTTTGTTAAAGATTTACCAAATATGAATCAATATGATTAAAACTGTGAAGCCTTTTTTATTTCATATTAGGTTAAGTTTTGAAAATATGCCAAATGTTAGTGCAATATGGTTAAAAAAACTGAAGTCTGTATTTTATTTTGAATTAAAGGTTAATGCAGTATGGTAGGCTGAAGTCTGTTTACTTTTGTGTTTTGAATTATTTGTCTGGGATGGACTGGAGACATGTCCAGGTGTCCCCCACCTCTCACACAGTGATGGCTGGACATGGACACCAGCGACCCCCTTGACTCGAAAAGGAAGAAGTGGTTAAAGATGATGGATGGATGAATTATTTGTTCCTAGATTTTTATTTTTATTTTACTGTTTTAGAGAAATCCAAGCAGCTAAGCTAATACTGGTAATTTAACACAGAATTTAATGCACTCCTGTATTATTTGTTCCTATTTACAGTAAGGAAGCTAAAATGATTGTTTTAAATAAATGTTCTATTTGTTTACATTGTTGTTTATTCTTTTCAGCTTGTCAGTTACATAACTGAAGCTACATTTATGAACATTTCAATTAAAAAAATCGTTTCTGAATCGAAAATCATTTCTGAATCGAAAAATCGATTTTCAATCAAATCGTGACACCAGCAATCGGAATAGAATCAATTCGCCAGACACTGAGAGATTTGCACCCCTAGTCCCTTGTTACCACAGTAGATGCAGACTTTAGCGGCGTATCATCTCTGTCTTTCTTTGGGAGATAGTCGAATCCGCCCCACTTGCATCGGTTCTGGTTCAGACTTGGGCAGTGTAGGATTACCGGCGGCATTATTTTCAGCCGACCGAAAATAAACATGCTGAGGATTATGGGTAATGTAGTTCCTTTCCCTTCTACGTTCCTTTATTCTGTTATCGATGTGGATAGAGAGAGAGAGATTAATTCATCCAAGCTCCTGGGTTCATCGGGGGTGGGGGGGGGGTGGCTCCTGGTGGAGTGGATGGTCAAACACACGTTTCAATTCTTGCTTGAATGAAAACTTGAGAAGTTAGAGTATCTGGAGAATGGGCAGTCAGAAAGGCTTGGGCCCAACGGAGAGCCTTTCCTTTTAGAGCAGAGACAATGTAAGTTATTTTAGCGTAATCAGTCGGAAACAGAGATGGAGAGCGAGCGAAGGCCAAATTGCATTGGAGCAGAAATCCCACACATTGACTGATATTACCTTCAAAATGTTCGGAAGTTCTTAGATCTGGTTCTCTGAGGGACAAAACGGGACTTGTAGATGAGCCGGGAATAGAAGGTGGTTTAGCAGGTGTGGCAGGAGTTAAATTTGTTAACTTGCTGTCTATGGCAACTACAATGTGAGAGACTTGATTTAAAATGGCAGTGGTATTTTTGTTGGAGTTGATACAGATGTTGAAACATTTTATCAAGTTCAGCAAACTTACTCTCATAGTCTTGTGGAGAGCTCACTAGTTGTCTGTTGCAGAGTTTACCCACAGACATGTTGCTTGGCTGAAGCAAACTATCAGGTTTTAAAAGAAGTCAATGGGAGTAAACCCAGAACAGACAAGACAGAGGACTCAGATAAATGTTGTTGTTGTTTTTTTTAATTAATTTATTTATTCATTTCAAATATGAAACACAGAGTATTTATAAAACGAACATAGAGAAGTAAAAGAAAAACAAATTTAAAATTAAAATGAAAGGAGGCAGAAGAAGAAAAGATTCTTATATCTGCCCCATTTTAAAAAACAAAATTTCGATTTAAACAATCAATTCAAGTTAAATTTATCTATGAACCATATTTATAACAATAATATAACTGATTTATACAGATTGTGACTAACATTTACATATAACTTTTCAACAATCTATTCTTGATCATTTTCTTAAATACAGTACAAACATTGATTTAGCAATTTTAATAACATAATTTTTTGTTGCTAAAGATCATATAATGAGTTTTTTATACAGTATTTAGTGATAACTTATTTATATTAAACCAAGTTTTGTATGTTGACAAATTCCTTCATCATTAATTCCAACATCTGCTCCAAGACTTTACCAGAACAAAAGAAAGTAGAGTCATAAGCAAAAAGAACACATTTAAGTATACCAGAAACATCCATTTAATCATTAATATACAAAATGAACAGCTTAGGACCAAGTACAGATCCTTGCGGTATTCCACATATGTCACAAAGCCTAGATCTTATTCCATCTATTTGTACAAATTGTCTTCTATTTTGCAAATAACTACATAACCACTGCAGAGCCAGTCCTCTGATACCATATTTAGTCAATTTTTCAAATATTTTGTGATCAATTGTGTCAAATGCCTTTTTTTAAATCAACAAACACACCAACACAATATTGCTTTTGATCAATGACCATGGTGATGTGTTCTGATGTGTTCCATCAACTCCAGTAGAGCCATTGAAGTTAAATTTTTAGATCTAAACCCGTATTGACTATTACTTAATATATCATGTTTTTCAAGAAAAAGATCAAATCTAGCTACAAATAATTTTTCTAAGATTTTTCGAGAACTGTGGCAACAGCGATATTGGTCTATAGTTGTTACAATGAAATTTATCACCATTCTTATAAAGTGGAATCACTTTTGCTATTTTCATTCTATTAGGAAAAATTCCTGTTGAGAATGAAAAATTACAAATAGAAGTAAATGGATCTATAACATGACTTATTATTTCTTTTACGACCATCATGTCCATATCTTCACAGTCTTTAGATTTTTTGTCAGAATTTTTTTTTAACCGTCAACATTATTTCTTCCTTATCAGTTCCTATTAGAACCATACTGTTTGTAGGACTTTTTATTAAGTGACTCACATTTTTATCTACTTTTGGTATTTTTTCTGCAAGATTTGGTCCTACATTTACAAAATAATGATTAAATCCATTAACAATTTCATTTTCATCATGGAGTTTCACATTCTTTTCAACAAAATATTTTGAATTACCATTTTTTTTTTCCATTTTCGATGGCCTCCCTTCTCACCTCACAGCCATCCTCATTACACCATTATTAATATATATATTTTTAAGATAGAAAGAAAGGAAAGACAGAAAAAAAGACCACAAAACACACAAGAGAAAAAAAAATTATATGTAAGTACGAAGAAATCACAAGGCAAACCACCCGACCACCGTCCATAAACCACAATATATATAAAGCTAAATATCTACATACA
>JARVGV010000002.1:33830309-33842528 GCA_031762435.1 Hypsolebias longignatus
ATAGTTGAATGATAAAATATATTTATGTTGTGCCACTTTCTGCAAAGTTCATAAATCATGTCACAGACGCTTTAAGGTCTTTGTTAGTCTAATTCACAGATGAGGCTCCTCTGTTCTATCAAAATGTGAAAATTATCTGGGAATCAGTCCTAAAGCTGTATTGTACGTTTTTGAAAATTGGAATCTGAGACCTCCTCCCCTGTTAAGAGAAGGTTTTTCTCTCTTAATATAAAGATGGATGTGACATATTAACAGAAGGGCTATTTCAGTTTTTGGACTGCTGTGATAGTCTTTTTTAAGGGCCTTTGAAAACAGAACATCTTCTAGACCTCTAAACCAAACAAAAATCCACAGTCAAGATGTGTGCTGCTCAGTCATAAAGCTAGTTGTGACCTAGGCCTTGAGAAGTAGAGGTGTGGAGGGTGCTCCAGCACCTTCTGATCGATACCAGAGGATGTACAAAAAATACACTGATGAACCAATTAAACACAAAAATAAACCAAAAACACATTTCATTAGTGCCACATTTGTTTTGTAACCCCCTCCCCACCCAACAGAAACATATGTCCAAATAATAATAATAATAATAATAAAAAAAACATACCACATAATTGTTTTGATTTCCTGTTTTCTCTCACCTCTTTCCCCTTCCTTCAGGGAGTGTAAACCAGATGTCATCAGCTGGTGTGAAAAGCATCCTGTTGGGAGACAGCAGCTCCTGCTGATGCTGAGCGTCAGGAAGAGTCCCTGAATAAGCATGGCCTCTAAACTTTAACCCATTTCCACACAGAGTTCCCTGCTTATGCAAACTTGTTATATTCACTGATAATGTGCAGTCCTGATTTATAGACAGTTGAGAGTTCTATTTTAATCCTTGAAGTGCAAAAATGGTGATTCCTAAAAATGAAATGCACAAGCTAATAGAAAAATAAAGCACAGCACTGCCTTTGATTTACGATTAGTGACTGGGGATAATGCGCTAAATGCAGCACTTGTGTTAATCAAGTTTGTTCCGCAGCCCTTGAAGTTACTCCATCTGTTGCAGCATCAGTGATCTGCTCACTCAAAGATGGCCTACGCAGGCCTCTGGTCTGTCTTTGATACATCCACCCCTGCACTGAGGTTTGTTAAACAGCCAGAAAAGGCATTTTTTTAGCCTTTCATCTTTCCTTTTCCGTTTAATTCTCAGCTGTCAGTATTTAATTAATGTTTTCAAAGCCATTTTTCTAATCTTCACTGCTGATGACAAAGATGCTGTGCTGCCTTTTATATTATGAAGTCGTTTCATGAAGCCAGCAAGACCTTCTAGTTTGTATTCCAAGCTGCGTCGCACGAACCCGATGTGGCATTTGGGGAAACCATTACAGGGTGTCTTGCTTATGAAGACTGATGTTATCAGGCAGGATATTTAGGGCCATAAAATGGCAAGAATGTGCAGACAAAAATACATCCAAGGTTTAAGCACTTGTTGGTTTCAATTTTCATAAATCTTAAACACTCTTGGTAGTATATAAGCTTTTCAATCAGTCTAAGACCATCTTATGAACTGCGTAAATATTAAAAGACTTAAGAACACAGAGTTCACTTTAAGAAGGAATCAGCTGCCTGTAGCAACGATCACCCAAGGTGATGGTTACCCCTTCATGAATAAAGCATGAGTGTGTTGAGTCAAAGCAAATCAATATTGTATAAGTGAAAGAAACACAGTCAAATGAAGGGTACATATGTCTCTGAGTTTATTCATGGAGAAGTGGATGATGAAACCTGTGGGTAACTGCTCCGTCCACACGGACGACTTTCATAAAATTAGGTTCATCCAGCACAACCATATCAGGTCAAGACTGAAAATCTTCTGAGCTGCCTTGGATGGGGGAGAAGAACATTGGCTTCTATGACTGCTCCTGTATTCAAAGTGGAGTGTCTCTGTTTCTTTTATCATTACAGCACATTCACAAGTTTCAAAATGGGGGAAAGAAGTCAACAGCACAAACATCTTTTTCTATATTTTGTTGTTTCCCCACCAGGAACCTATGCATAGGGTATACAGTCAGAATACAGTATTTCAACTTGTTTTACAAAGATTTATATGGTATAGGAAACAAGAACAAATAAAATAAAACTGCACAGCAGTAAGAAAAGTCATTTGTCGAGTATAGATAGTCATTTATCGTACACACTATAGAATAGCTTAGAAACACAGGGCAGAGATTTTCAACACCAGTGGAACAGTTTTGCTCAATATTCAATTGTACATCAAGACACCCTCTTAGTCTCAAGACTACTTTAAGAACATTTTCATGTTCAAAACAAGCCCAAATCTAATCGGCCACTCTTTTACATTGATTTGTTTTGACGTTTTGCTTTAGCCACCAAAGTCCTAGTAAGCGCACACCAAAGACACCCAAAGGAAATGCACACATCAAACTGCAACCATGAACAAAATAAATGGTACTGAAATCTCTTCAGCCAACTGGCACACGCACGGCCGCAGCATCTAGCATTTTACACAGCACACAAGAGATCACAAGTTCAAATACATTGCTGTGTCTAGAGCACTATTACCATCTTACCCACCTATAGGTTACCAACAGAATAAGTTAGAAACAACATCTGTAATATGCTATTCAATAAGGCACATCTCTGGTTAAAGAAAGGCTCTGAAATAAGCTTCTTGCATCGACTTTGTCAGTGAGAAAAGGAGTCACCAGTAAACAACAGTGGAGACAAGGATGGAGTCTGCAGTCGGCATGCAATTCACATCAAAAGCCTCCCCTGCTGATTCCATTATACAGAGTGCCACTCCGCATCGCACTGAGCGGGCAGTGCCAAGCGCTGTTAGCCGGGACGCCCGGGAGCCGTGCTGAGACGGCAGCGGGCGGGCTGGAGGTCTGCGCAAACGACACTCTCGCCAAGGCAGGAGTCGTCAACATTCTGGGGTCTCTGGAGCTCGCTGCTTTGTGTCATCATCCATGATCAAGTGAGGACAATTAAATCATCTGTCAACAGCAAGGCCTACAATTTAGGATCAGTGTTTAATGGCCTAAAGAAGATCAAACTCTCCTAGCTGTCCACACTCTGACAGACATGTCAATATTTCAAACACCCGACTGAACTCAACCTTCCTGACATCATAAAAAGAAAAACTAGTGTAGTTCAGACTCAGAGCACATCACTGCAGTACCTACTGCACTTGTTGCAGAACATTAACATCATAGAGGCAGAATTATTGATGATCGATTATTTTGAACATTTTAATAGTGCGAGTAAGAAAAACGGTACAAAATAAATAAAAAACAAAGCAAAAATAAAATTTGGAATAGTTCTTCCAACATATTGCTGAATTGCTACGATATGGCGAACACAATGAGAACAGAGACGTGGTTGTGCACGGTGGCTCATGACATACTGACATTATTGCGGCGCTAATATGACTGACACGGCTCCACGGCAGAATTAAATTGTTTTTTGCTGAACTTACTTGAAGAAAGTGTAACAGCAAATAAAAAAAATTAAAAACACTAAAAATCAGTCACTTTCTGAAATGTCTTAAAGAGAATCTAAAATGTTTCTCTGTGCTTCAGGTTCAGTGGAATGTTTCATGGCACTGTACAATAAAGGGAGACACACCGTGCTGTTACTGATTTCCACAAGCACAGGTGGCAATCAAGCATCTAAAGCAGAGTTCAACTGAAACGTGTCTGAAACCACCTGCCGTCCACGTGAACCTGTGAGCGTCACCGCGTCCCGGCGAGGACCCTTTGGTCTCCGTGTGGCAGCGCAGGCTCCGGCTCGGACCGAGTTGAAACGACAGAACGCAGGCGGCCCTCGCGCCTGAAAGTAGGCATCCTGTGTGTGCACGCACATACCCACACGTTCACAACGCACTCGAGCTCAAGCTCACACTTGTTCACACGTAGAACTCCATACACACACACACACACACACACACGCGCGCGCACACAGGCTAATAAAAACACGGTCCGCACCACAAAGTGTTCCAATTAAAAAGATAGTTTTTCCTTATAAAGCTTTCTGAATAAAGACTGCACGATTAAAAAAAATATAGAATACAACTCTTTAAACCTTTTTCAACACAGAGAAGTTCAACATGTGATTATCTGTCAAACCAGTGCTTCACAGAGGGGCTTACTTCTCAGAGAGAGGTCTCATGCTGCACTGTGGAGCAGCGCGTGGTGACGCATGAGCGAAGGCTCAGACAGTTGAGTTTTGGCAAGTGAGATTTAAGGCGTACCTACGACAGAACCACCCCTCATTTCTTCCTCTCTCTCTGCTCCCTGTGTGCGTTTAGTTCGCCCGCGGTACTCACAGAACCAAACGTGGCTTCAGGGCCGAGCCGTACAACAGACACAAACAGAGTCCGCTCTTAAAGTTCTTATTTCCATCATTTATGCACAGAAGAGAAACAAGCCCCTGTAGTCACTGGCAGCATCCCTCTTCTCCTTTGCTTCAGTGGGTTAGAGATCAGTCACTTTGTTTTCCAGGGCAGCTGCAATCTGCTGCAGCCGCAGGGTCAGCTGTTTACTCTGCGCAGCTGGATCCTCCTCCAGAGAGGCGATGATCTGAAAGAGGGACCGAAGGAAAGTCGTTGAAGTGATCGACGAAGAAGTCGGAGACATCAACAAAAAAGGAGGGATCAAATGAAGGACAAGAGAAGGGTAATGTTGGATTAATAATAAAAAAAGAGAAGGAAGACGGATAGATGTGCAGGATGAAGAGAAACAGGTGAGAAGTGGGGGAAGTCGTGTTATTTGATCTAAACTGTCATGGCGTTTAGGTCGTTACTGTTGGAGAGACTGACAGCATCATTTGTTTATCCAAGTTGTTCATCTGCTGTCGTTCATTCCCCTTTTTGCGACCTCAAGTGGCAACGCACAATGGACTTTAAAAAAAAATCTATTCCCAGAGCAATTTTCCAAGTCACATCCCACAGAAATGCTTTCAATTAAAATTTCACACAGCCTCTTCTCTGGCATATCAAGAGTGAAGGGGAGAAAAAAAATGAAATATAGTGGGCAGCAGTGCATACAGTGGATAGCCTCCTTTGGGTGAAATAGAAAAGAGAAGCCTCTTACCCCATCGTAGTATTTGCTGGCGTACTGGTAGAGCTGATGGAGAGCCACTTGTGTGTTCAGTTTGTCTGTGTACGACTGAAACACATGAACAATTTAAAGGTGGAGGTTTGACTAAATGGAACGCACACACATTGCACACTGCTGAATTATCTACTTCTTTCAGGTATAAAAAAAATAATACTCTGCTTGTAGGGGAGAATGAAAAATGCATAAAAAACCCACAAGCCTATTTTTCCACAAAGGCTATGCATTATTATTTATTACCAACCTCTAAAGTTCCATTCAGTAAAGTATTATTGCCATTACTAGTAGTAGAAAAGCTTACTGTTTTGCTGAATATAATACATGTATATAAATATTACAAATTTTAGAACGTCAAATTATTCAACTCGTTTTATTTGTGGCCAAGTGCTTTTGCTACAGTTTATCATGTAAATGAGCTGCAAACTGGGTTTCTGGGGGTTGCGTCCCTGTTCTAATCACACAAGTGTCAATCAAAATGCTACAGTGCTAGCAACTTAAGCACAATGTCCACTTTCTCTTCTTTAATTTAAGTTTGTCTGTTTTGAAAATAAAGACACATTTTCTACAGAGTACTCAGTAAAGTGACCTTAAAGCAGGGCCGATGAAAAGTGTGCACAACACTCCGTCTAGTGATGGTGCACGTGTCTAGTTTCACTGAATTATCTTGAGCGTATCAGATTGCATAACATTTGACCTTGAATTGTGACCTTGACCTTGGAGCTGGAGAGATGAAGCATATGTGACACCTTCTAGTGATGTGTATGAAGTTTCATTAAATTATTTGTATAATAATTATGTGAACAGAAGCTAAAAACATCATCAGAAAACTAACAAAAATGCAGCTTTATTTTAAAAACAGTAGCGGCTTTTATGCATAAATATTAGGGGGGTGGACATTTATTTTCAGAATCACTAAACACACTAATTTTACAATTTGTGTTACATTTTCTGTGGATAAGATGCTGTTTATTGTTTATTTAATTGCTTGTTGTTTGCACAAAGTTGTCGCCTTTTTTTCGCCCTCCTGCAAGTTGAGGTTGTGTCTTGTGAAAACCGTCTGGTCTAATAATGAAATCAGAGAAATGGATTCCTCCCGCCTCCACATTCACCCCCATCCAGAACAGGAGTCGTCTTAATTTTAATTGTAGAATAAAACTGAAAGACAGGCACACAGCTTTCTGATGTGGACTTTTAACTTGTTTTAAAGGGTTAATTCTGCATTAATAATCCATGTTAACAAGGTTAGGACTTTGGTGAATTAATTTTAAAAATATAAAAGTAAAGAACTGATGTGTGTCATAACTCCTACAGTCTGAAGAGTCAGTCTGGGCTTAACCCTGCGGACCCATAAGAAGATGACTGCAGTTCTGACTACAGAGCTATAGAAGCTTTGTATTAGTCAGATATGACCCTACATGTTGGAGAAAATGTCCAGTTGTCTCTCATTTGTCCTCAGTTTTCTGTGTTTTGTTCAAGTCCCGTCTGTCTGCTCCAATTGGATTTTTACCGTACTTTCTGCCGTACATGTCGCATCAGTCCAAATATGTCTAATAAAGTGGAACAAACATAAATTTGTCGCTTTGCTGTGGACCTCCTGGAAATGTGGGCCTGTGTTGTGCCAAAAATCGTTTGACTGCCAAATGGCGGCCACGGGAGCGTGCACAGGAGGACTTTAACAATAATTTAACAAGAGTAACACTTAAAAACAATTATTTGTTTGTTCAACATTATAGTAAAGGTGTGACTCAGCTGAACTTTTCCTTAATAAATGCACTTTAATGGTCAAATCTGCTGCATTTCAAAATTCATTTTGTGGGTATGGGAGCACATAGAGGGAGGAGTTGCTGTGCATTTCTTTGAAATTTAACAAGATAACTACCTGAAAACAATTGTTTGTTTGTGCGACATTATAGCAAAGGTGTGTCTCAGCATTTTTATTTTTTTTTTGCCTTTATTAACTTTCATGGTCAAATCAGCTGCATTTTGCCTGGGCAGCGCAGGGAAATGCAGCTGATTTGACATTTGCTCCAGGAGTTCTGGAGAGAGACAAAGGTGGCCTCTAAAGCAAGCCAAGTGTCTCATTAGTAGCCACTTTTACCTATTAATGAGACACTTGGCTTGCCATATTAGGCGAGGGCCCTCTAGTGGCTGAAAATGGTAGTGTTCAAATGTAAAATAGTTCATTCTGGTCCTCTGGACATTCAAAATGAATTCAGAATGAAGGAAATTGTCAGATCTCAGCCATAAATTGGGTTATAAATATGGAGGTAAAAAATTATATTAGTTGCTTTCGCAGGACATGCAAATTTATGCAAATAGGAGCGACTTATATGGTGAAAAATAGAGTAACCAGAATATGTCCACAGTTGGACACAGCAGGTTTTGCTGTGCACTATTCCTGCATTTATAAGATCATGTGAGGTCCAGAGTTGGTAGTGATCATATCAATGTGCTCAAATCAGCAGAAAGTGTCTGCAGGGCGTAATGTGTCCCAATGGACGCTATCTGAGGTGCCTGTTCTGATCTCTGCCAACAGGGACATACAAGGACATGAGATAAATCCACTGACGAACACGGCTGTCACATGAACCTTGTAACTGGAAACAACTTGATCACATTTTATTTACAGTTGTCAAAATCATTGAAAAGCACACAGAATAAATCAATATTCTAAGGAATTCAGTCATTTACATTATATTTTAGGAGAAACTACTTTATGGGGTGAAAGATTATTATTATTATTTATTTATTCATGTATTTTTGTGGGTGGAGCTTCTCCCCACCAGCCCTTGTGGACCAGCTGCACCCGTTAAAAAATAATTTTGTCTTTTGAACAACATGTGGTTAGGATGGTAAGCAGAAGAGTCACCACATGAGTCTGAGCTGAAACCTAAAGGACTGTGGCGTTCGGGGTCAACCAAAAGCCAAAGGAAGTGACAGCTGCGTCTCTCACCCGTGACACTTCCGCCAAATGAGTGTTCATGTCCTGATCACTGACGGAGACCATCTGCCTGATGCCCTTGTAATAGCTGCATGCACACACACAGAAGGAACAAGAGGTGGGAACCACTCCAACATGCAACATCTACTTCAATACTTAAAAAATAAGAAGATTTGGAGGTAATTATGTACAGAAATATAAATCTGACAGTACTTACTCATCCACCATCTTCTTATAGGTGGATATCTCCTTTGCATAGAGTAGTTTGTTACTTGGAGAGTCCTAAAAAATAAATAAATAAATAAATAAAAACGACACTCAAGATTAACCAACCTAAACTCTGCCATTTATCTCTCATTGGGTCAAATTCTTCACAGCTCCTCTCAATATCTCTCCTCCGCCTTCACCCCATGCCTCCCGTTTTATCTCCTCTTCCTCTTCCCTTCATTTGCTTTTACTCACTCGGCTGAGTTTGTGCTCGCTCTTGGTGCAAGCATCCATGAAGGTCTGGGCGATGACGGACAGTGAAGCATCCACCACTTCGGACACGTGGACATCAAAGATGAAGTGGGGATTTTTAAGGATGTTGACCCAGAATCTCAGAGGGAGGCTGCACGGATTCAAATGGGGACAACACATCAGTTATTACAGTCGTTACAGCTGCAGGATGTGGAAAAATCTTGCCATGAGTGAATTCATTCACGTCAGGGAAGCATTTCATGTGAAAAAGCACTTGAGTGAGGTGGTGAGGTGCAATTGAGTGCACTACACGGTAATAACAGGGGTGGAGAAAAGCCTTTCTTGTAGGTGTCAGTTTATTCAGAACAATATTCTTTACTGTCAGTTTATATTAGTCTTTCATCACACGCTGACCTTTGTGGGAATCAGTGCTGCTCAAATAAAATAAAATAAAAGCAAACCTTTAGGATTTTTTTGGCACAGAATGACAGGCGATGATGAGTAACAAAGAAATAAGAAAAGTACTACAGTACAGGCAAAACGTTGACCTTTTAGGTTCATGTACAACAACATAAAGAAAGGGCTACATAATGTAACGCTTCAGGTCCTGTGCTAATTTCCCTCCTGAACAGGAAAACATGCTTCACATGCGTCTTTCCAACCTCACGTCAGCTTGTGAATTCAGAAGAGTATGAAAAAATCCTGCATTTCCTGAAAAAAAATTATTCTCCTCGAGTGCTGTGAACATCCCACCATCTGGGACAGGAAACACACACTGTGGAAAACTCAAGACTGGTTTGGTAATATCTGCTGGGAAGTCGGCAGTGAGAAAACAATGGAAGCATAAAAAAGCTATTTTGATACAATCACAGAATTAATTTAGCAGGGGACGTAATTACCATGTTTGTTTGTTCTTATGCTTCATACACATTCATCTTTTAAACATGGTCCTCAGCTGATGTGATGAACAGACGGATGGATGCAGAACGTGGTGTGGAGTATAGTAAGTAATTAAAATGGCTCGTCTCCTGTCCTCGTGTGGGTGCTCTCTTGCCAGTGTTGCGTCAATCACCGGCATCTACATGCAACACGTAGTCTTCTATGCTTGCGCCTCAGCTGACGTGACACTAATTTATGCACTTAAATGCCACATGGGAGCAGAGAGATTGCAAATGCAAACTAAGTAAGCTGAATTTGTGCATTTGTATTCAGCTCTTTCTTGGATAAGTTTCATTTCTTGGAGAGTTATTTTATCACAGCCAGCAGAACTGTTGGACACAAGGCCGTAAGCATTGGTGGGCTGATCCACGGCACCTCGTTTCTGTGACAAAACTCTGAGGAATTCTTTGGTAGAGGAACTTTTCTCTATTGTTCTGACTGGTTTGTCCTTATAGGACCAACAACACAGTTCACAGTCTCCAACTGGTTTCTTCTTGAAAGGTGTGCTGAAACTGCTATCAAGCCTTAGACACTTTGGAGGAGTGGAGCTTATCCACTTATTTTGCAGATGATGTGGTCCTGTTGTCGTCATCGTGCCGTGATCTTCAACTCTCACTGGAGCTGTTTGCAGCAGAGTGTGAAGCAGCTGAGATGAGAATCAGCACCTCCAGATCTGAGGCCATGGTCCTCAGTCAGAAGAGGTTGGATTGGTGTCTTCAGGTCGAGGTTTGAGGGTGAGGTTCTGCCTCAAGTGGAGGAGTTCAAGTATCTTGGGGTTTTATTCACGTGTGAGAGCAAAATGGAACGTGAGCTTGACAGATTGGTGCAGTGTCTGCAGTATTGCAGACTCTGTGCCGGTCCGTTATGGTGACGAGGGAACTGAGCTGTGAGGCCAAGCTCTCTGTTTACTGATCGGTCTACGTTCCTACCTTCACTTATGGTCATAAACGCTGGGTAGAGACTGAAGAATGAGAAGATGGATGCAGGAGGTTGAAATGAGTTTCCTCTGCAGGGCAGCTGGACTCTCTCTTAGAGACAGGGTGAGAAGTTCAGTTATCTGGAGAGTCTCAAAGTAGAACCGCTGCTCCTCCACATCAAGAGGAGCCAGTTGAGTTGGTTTGGGCATCTGGTAAGGATGCTCCCTGGGCGCCTCCCTAGGGAGGTGCTTCGAGCATGTCCGATTGGGAGGAGACCCCGGGAAGGGAACACCTTGGAGTCCTCCTAGAAAAACTGGAAGAGGTGGCTGGACCTCCCTGCTAATGCTGCTGCCCCGAGACCTGACTCTGGAATAAGTTGAAGTTAATGGATAAGATGGATGGATGGATGGATGGATGGATGGATGGATGGATGGATGGATGGATGGATGGAGCATATTTGTCGACTAATCACTACCTGATAAAAATTTGGATTGTGGATTAGGAAGATGCCAGACAGGTGTGGTGCATCTGAGCTCCTGGGTGTGTGTACTAAGAACATTTGTCCAAGCCCCAGTCAAACCAGTGGAGGACGAGGACACAGACTTTGAATGGGTTATGGCTCTACAAAGCTGTAACCATAAAAATGTTGCTGCTAATCATGAGGTAACCTCTAAAGCCAGTGGCAGACACCTGGTGTGAGTCTGACAGTTAAACTGGCAGTAGGGGGTCTTGTGCAGTTTCCATATCAAAATAAAACTGATAATGTGGTTAGAATACAGATACTTCACACAACTGGTCAAAATTGTCCGTTAGAAACAAAGTGCATCACTAACACTGGGGAGGAGGTGTACCAGTATCCTTCATGTGCCCCGTGGGAAGTGATTCATTATGGTGAGGTTGCCATGTGCAGATAGTTCCTGTACAACCAGACTGAGAGCTTGGTTCACGGTGCTGCCAACCATACAGATCCATTTTTAGTGGGTGTTGGACACTGCTGGGGACGCCTGATGTCACCAATACTGTTCATCTTTTTTTTTTATTTTTATCCCTTTCATTATCTTTTATGAACACAATTTCTACATGAGTTGCATTTTTGTTTTTTCAAGCTGGTCCTGACGACTTTATGTAAAAGATCTCCAGATGGCCCTGGAATGATTTCCAGCTGACTGTGAAGCAAATGAAGTGACAGTTAGCGCCTCTAAGGTCAAACTCAATTTACTTGTGTTAGTCCACCCCAGTACTACATGACACGACATAAAAAAGTGAGTAGTATTTAACATGACAAGTTGCCAAAGAAGCTCGGTGTCTGTTATCATGAGAGAAACTTCTTAGCTCAGTTGTGTGAGGTCACATGATCACTGTAGTCATCCTATTTGAAGTGTGCCTATAAACAAAGATCTACTTGAATGGCCAGATACTTCCACACTCCCCATCACAAAAAGAGCAGGTGCATTTATTTCCTCTGGTGTGAAAGTGCAAAATATCAGGGTGGAGTTAAAGTGGGAGGAAAAAGAAGGACCTGAGATTCAACCTAATCTACTGATTTGCATGTTTAGTGACAGTTTTGCTGGCAACATTTGAAGCACATCAACATCTTGGCTTTGCTTCCCATGAGCTAGGTCCACTGACATGATGTTTGAACTTTGCATAAAATGGCACAACATATATATCTTGTATCATTCAGCTATGTTCACTTTTGCAAACAAAATGATGAATATATTAAAATTTCCTCCAAAGTCATTTTGAACTTGGAGCTCTGGTGTCGTCATTGGAAATCCGTGAACTTGGCATACGTCATCTGTGACGTAGGATTAGGCTTCTCTGCTCCAACGCGCATTGAATATAA
>JARVGV010000002.1:33986036-33996242 GCA_031762435.1 Hypsolebias longignatus
AGGAGGGATCAACATGTAACTATAGCTCCTCAACCGTCAGGGGGAAGCACGCCACTGCTGCCCCCCTTTTAGTGGCCGAGGACCCTCAATAAGGCACACCTTTTTCCTTAAGAGAGTCATAGTTACTCCCGCTTATCTCAACACGCCTGGAGAAATTTTGTAAACCTGACGCTCTCACCCTCCCAAACCTTCTGCTGAGGAATTCCACAGACTGTTCAGAGGAGCCCAGCTGAATAAACATTCTGTCATCATTTCAGGACGCTGGATTGCCTCTGGCCGTCCTCGACAGCCCCCGCCCCCACCCCTGCCCCCATGAGTGTGCACAGATCTCCCCAGAGGGAATTACTTTATATAAACTGGGTGTTTTTTTTTAATCTGAACTCTGCAGTCCCTATGTGAGCTGGCTGCTCAACCGCCTTTGAGTCCACGCCCTCTGCGTAATGTCAGAGTCATTATGTGCTTGTGTGCAAGACTTTTTTCACTAACACATTTTTGACCTTCAAGCAGAGGTCAAAAACGTGTTGGGATTTTTTTTGTCTCCAAACCATGTGTCATTTTTCACCACTTTTATTGTCTGTCCAACAGATCTCACTTGTAAATGAGTCTTCAAGTCTCAATGTGACTTATCTGCTTAAATTGAATAAATGAAAAAAAAATTTAAAGAAATACAGAGGATCAGTTTTATAACCGGAGAACAGTGTGAGCTTTCTAGTTCATGCCTCCACTGATCTGTTAGTCACACCAAAAGGCTGAGAAGAGCATCGATTGGACATCTTGCCTGAAGGGCTCCGCTGTCCTTTACAGGACATCTTTAAGGTCTTAGATGGAATATAACGACCGAGACTTGACATCACGCCAGAATGGAGGACAGAAAGAGACTTTTACATGAATAACTTTCAGTCCAGAGGAAGAAAACATCACAGCAGAACCAGTCACTGCAGCCATTATGTTCAGATTGATATATATCTGCTTCTGCTGCAAAGACTAATTAAAGCCTTTGATTCAGCTTGAAATTCAAAATGTTAGGTTGGAATAAAACCGGAGAAGGACAACATGCATAAATCACACCACTTGTGTAAATACAGGTCCAAAAAGGAGGAACTCAAAGTCTCAGCAGCTGACAATAAAATGAATCATGAAGAAGAGTTCTTTCAATCTGAGATGCCACAAACATACGTTAGATGATGTGTTTCCATTCATAACCGCCGATTATCACCTGCTGCTGACAGGTCGGGTGACAATGTTGTTGACTGTGTGTGTCCATCCATCCTTCCATCAATCTACCCATTCATCCATCATCCATCCACCTATCCATCATCCATCCAACCATGCATCCATCCATTATCTTTACCGGTTTCTTCCTTCCTGGGTCACAGGGATCACTGGTGTCCATATCCAGAAGTCACTGTGTGCGAGGCGGGGGACACCCTGGACAGGTCTCCAGTCCATCACAAGGACATGTAGAGACAAACATCACTCTCTCACTCACACCTAGAGACAATTTAGAGTTACCAATAATCCTAACATGTATGCTTTTGGTCGGTGGGAGGACACCAGAATACCTGGAGAAAACCTACGCATGCACGAAGAGAACATGTAAACTCCACCTAGAAAGGCCCCCGGACCGGGATTTGAACTGGCAACCTTCACGCTAGGAGGCAACAGCTCTATCAACTGTGCCACCGTGTCGCATCCCGTTAAGAACTGCTTACATAAACTAATTAATAGATGTACATGTGTAACCCAGAAGAGAAAACATCTGTCAAAGCACTTGTGCTCTTTTATGAACGGGAGGTGTGTGGTCCCGTCTTTCTAGCTTGTGATGCCAATTTCACTCTGCTGCACGTTGGAGATGTAAGAGATTGGTCACAGATGTGCTGTGTTAAACCTTGAGTCGTTTTGGTGAGTTTCAATGCAGAAAAGCATTTTAAAACAAGTAACTGCACTTTTCAGAAGCTAATTTGGAATATCTGTTATGTTAAGTCGACGAGAGCACAAGATAGAGAAACTGTCCATTGCAGTGTCCGTATTGAAAACCTTGTGGAAGTTGGCAGAAAGAGACAAAAAATGTTTTGAGTCTCGATTTATTCTCAATGTCTTCCAACACCAAGCTCAGGAGAAACAACTGAATTACAACCGTTGAACTGCTTTCTTTATATTCTGTCCCTTTCACAATAAGAGCACATTCTGACGTGAAATATATACATTTTTGTCTGCCACACAGCACCCCCCCCAAACACACAGAATGTCACAAACACCAAAAAATACAAATTGTGAAACCTATTACAGGTGAAAACAATAAATAAATGAATGAAATACAAAACGGTAACGGCTAGGGAGTTTGATAAGGTGGCCACAACAGCTACTCTTCATAGCGACAGGTGATGAAGTTGAAAGAGACTCTCCGCATCGACTACAACTTAACTGTTCACCTGAGGGAGGTAACTCAGCTGTAGGGGAGAAACCTGGAAGAGTGGGCAAAGAAATTGGGTGATGGCCACGACGAGGTGGCTGAGCCAACTCAACCGGGTCCCCCAGCAAAACATGAGCTGGTTTCAAATAGTCCACTGAAACCCTCTCCTGATTACCCCACCAACTCTACCAAAAAAATCTTTAGGTCCCCTCTCCAAAACATGAAATGGACCATCATAATGAGGCTGAAGTGATGAACGGTGTGCATCATGGTGGATAAATACATAGTCGGCCGACATATGGTCCGTCGGCACAAACACCTGTAGAAGGCAGTGATGTGCTGCCAATGGGGCAACAGGTCTATTTTACCCTGTTAGGACTCCCTACTCCCATTGGGAGCAACTGAACTCGCCGGACCTGGAAGAAACTCCCCTGGTACCCTCAAAGGCTGGCCAAAGACCAACTCAGCTGAAAAAAACTGCAAGTCTTCTTTAGGAGCTGAATGCAGGCCCAACAAAACCCAAGGCAGGTGATCCATCTAACCATTATCCACCAATGAGCACCACAACGCTGCCTTCATTGAGCAGTGGAACCTCTCAAAAAAGACCATTAACCTGCGGATAGTAGGCAGTAGTAAGGTGGAGTTTAACTCAAAGGCTCTCTGCCACTGCAGTCCACAACTCTGAGGTGAACAGGGGACCCCTGTCAGAAGTTAAGTCCAATGGCACACCAAATCAGGACACCCAGGAAGGAATAAATGCCCGAGTCACATCAGTCAAAGTTGTTGATGACAGAGGAACAGCCTCTAGCCACCGAGTGGTTCTGTCCACCATAGTTAAGAGATTGGGTAAAACCTCTGGAATGTGGAAGTGGGCCCACTAAATCCACATGCACATGCTCAAACTTCCCTTGGGGAATAGGACACTGTTCTAGTGGAGACTTAGTGTGTCGTTGCACCTTGGCATGCTGGCAAGCTAAACAGGAAGCCGCCCATGTGCGTACATCTCTATGGAGCCCTGGCCATGCAACTTTGCCCATACTAGTTTAACTGAAGCTTTCACTCCCAGGTGTGAAAGGGAATGAACTGCATCAAAACCCGATGACGACAGCCACTAGGGACCAGAGGTCGAGGCTTGCCAGTTGAGACATCACAAAGAAGGGTTGCACCACACTCATGAAAGGAAACTTACTCCAAATGTAGACTGGATTCAGCTGCCTTAAAAGCCAGAATATCCAGGTCTGTCAGTTGGTCTGCAGCCATGGTGAGGTAATCAGCTCCTAAATGTACAGAAGCGACCCTTGCTCTAGATAGACAGTCAGCCACCAGGTTATCCTTGCCAGCCACACGCTGAATGCCTGTAGTAAACTCCGAAATGGCGGACAAATGCCTTTGTTGCCATGACGACCATGGTTCAGAAACTTTCACCATAGCAAAAGTGAGAGATTTATGGTCCACAAAAGCAATAAAATCTCTGCCCTCTAGCATGAACCAGAAATGGCGCATTGCCAGAAAAAGAGCGAGCAGTTCCCTATCAAAGTTGTTTTTTTTTTTCAGCATCCCAGAGTTTCCTGCT
Organism: Hypsolebias longignatus; assembly: GCA_031762435.1. Lineage (NCBI taxonomy): Eukaryota > Metazoa > Chordata > Actinopteri > Cyprinodontiformes > Rivulidae > Hypsolebias > Hypsolebias longignatus. The sequence goes on from JARVGV010000002.1 coordinate 33,990,023, forward strand.
AAAAAATGCAAGGGGTTGCCATGCGCCATCCACCCATTGTTCACAAAATGCCCCAACTGCATAATCAGATGCATCAATTGTCAGAGCCACCGGAGCTGATGGAGATGGATGGGCCAAAAGTGCAGCATTAGCCAAAGCCTCTTTGGCATCATCAAATGCCTGTACCCTCTCGGGGGTCCACTCTATTTGCTGGTCCCCTTTTTTGCCTCTAAGTGCTTCATTCGAGGGGTGCATAAGATGAGCTGCCCGTGGGATGAAACGTTTATAAAAGTTCACCATCCCCAAAAACTCCTGCAGGGGTTTCACTGAGGGAGGGCACAGAAAAACTAACAGCTTCAACCTTGGCAGGTAGGGGAACCACCCCTTGAGCTGACACTCTGTCCCAGGAACCCAACAGCAGGCAGACCAAACTGCCATTTAGCAGGGTTAACAATCAGGCCATACTCACTGAGTTGAACAAACAGGTGGCGAAGGTGCACCATGTGTTCTGCCACCGAAGGACTAGCCACCAATATATCATCCAAATAGACAAACAAAATGGCATACCCTGCAGAACTGAATCCATAAGTCATTGGAACATCTGTGTTGCGCCATTAAGGCCGAAAGGCATCCGTAAAATCTCAAAAAGACCAAAAGGTGTGATAACTGCAGTTTTTGGTACATCTGTTCTGAAGGATGCACAGGAACCTGATGGTAGCCCCGCACCAAATCTACCTTGGAAAAAACAGTTGCCCCTGCCAAGCGGGCAAAAAAATCTTGAATGTGAGGAATTGGGTACCTGTCATTACTGGTTGCATTGTTAAGGCGCCGAAAATCCCCTAAGGGTCGCCACCCCCCATCGGCCTTAGGCACCATGTGTAAGGGGGAATGCCCATGGACTTTTGGAATGTCTCACAATGCCAAGACGCTCCATGTTAACAAACTCCTCCTTGGCTATTGCTAACTTAGTGGTATCTAGGCAGCGTGCTCGTGCAAACACCGGTGAACCAACTGTAGTGATAAAATGTTCCACCCCATGTTTAGCTATAGTAGCAGAAAAGGGGGGAACTGTCAAAGCAGGAAACTCTGACAACAAACGCTGATACTCATCACCTGTGGCAAGCATGTTAACAAGAGGTTGATGGGCAGGACCTCCAAGTTTACAGGGATAGGTATCAAAAGACTCAGCATCGATTAATCAGCTATTAACAACATGCACTAGTTACCTGAAAGCACATAAAAAAATCAGCACCCAAAATAGGTACAGACACAGAAGCTATTACAAAGTCTCACTGAAACTGACGTTCATTGAAACAAACAGTCACGGAGCTCGATCCAAAAGTTTGAAAGGGGGTGCCATTAGCAGTGTTCAGCGGGGGTCCAGAACTTTGACACAAAGCATCTGTAGATGAAGCTGGCATAATGCTTTGCTGTACACCCAAGTCAACTAGGAAATGACGTCCAGAAACCTCATCCATGATGAAAAGCAGCTTATCTGAGCAGCCAGCACACACAGCTGCTAGCGAGCGCCGGCTCTCTTGTTTCCCTGATGCAGGAATGAACATGGAGGAATGCAGCGCTTCGCTTTTACTCCAAACCAGCACTGGTAGAAGCAAAGCACGTCGTCCTTCTGCCACTCTGTCACAGCAGCCATGCCATCAACAGCCTCCGCCTCACTTTAAGTCACACCGGGTAAAAGTGCCTGCACGCTGTAGGGCCTGGAAGCTAACAAAAGACGGTCTGCTTCTTCAGCCAGGGAGCAATAATCCTTTATCTGGATCAGCGGGGAGTTGGCCAGCGCTGTGCAGACAGGTGGAAGAAGCTGGCTAAGAAACAGATGAGTAAAAAGGAAGGAAACATCCCCTGATCCAAGTAACGCCAGCATGTTTTCCATCAGCTCGGAGGGCTTGCGATCCCCAAAGCCACTTGGGGACAACAAATGGCCAGCCCGCTCCACGTCCGACAGTTGGTAAAGCTGCAGTAAGTTCTCCTTGAGCACACTGTACTTGTTAGTGCTTGGCAGGTCCTGCAGCAGACCCATCAGATGGCAGGTCTAAAGCCGCAACAATGTGAAAGTACTTAGTCTCGTCTATGGTTATCCCACGGAGATGAAACTGGGCTTCCACATACTGAAACCATGGCTCCGGATAGTGTTGCCAGAACTCTGGAAGCTTAATGACAGCCGCAAACGGCGGATGAAGCAACGGCAGGAGACGAGCCAACGGCGTTTGGAGCAACGGCAAAAAACTTGGTCCGAAAACACGGCCGATGAAGAAGCAGCATCAGCATCTGGTGAGTTCTCGTTAGAAAACGTTCAGATGTTCGGGGTTACCAAATGTAGAAGTCGGAAGAAAGAGATGAAAAATACCTTGAGTCTTGATTTATTCTCAACGTCTTCCTATAAAGCTCAGGAGAACAACTAACAATACAACAGATGAACTGCTCTTTCGTATTCTGTCCCTTTCACAATAAGAGCACATTCTGACGTGAAATATACTGTATACATTTGTGTCCGTCACACAAGTACATTTAGCTACATGTACTTGCACATTTAGCTATGTTTACTAGTACATTTAGCTACGTCTACTAGCACATTTAGCTACATCTACTAACACATTTAGTTACATCTACTAGCATATTTAGCTACATCTACAGAGGTTTTCCTCTGTCGGCTGTTTGTCAACAAAGTGAAATGAACACATACAGAGTTTTGGGTGGTCTCTTCAAGTTCACATCTTTCAGCCACATTCTTCTTAATCCCTCATCTGTAAGTAGGAGATGAAACTACTGTATACCTCTTCACAGGAACACTCTTTTGGTTCTGGGTCTATGTTCAAACTTTTTTGTAGCCACGAATTTAGTTTGGTCTGGTTGTTCCTGCAGCTGTGAACACAACAGATACCTGAACTCAGCATGGACATTTTAGGAAACTTTTTTTTTTCCTTCTTTCGGCTGCTCCCTGCTTTAGGGGTTGCCACAGCAAACTAAGTCGCACAAAGACTTGGCAGTTATTTTTACACCGGATGCTCTTCCTGACACAACCACAGACCACCGAGTTACCACAGCCCTCTGTGTGGAGCAGAGAGCTGCTATCTAGGACACCCAAAGGAGCAGATGGTGGGGGTTAAGGGCCTTGCTCAAGGGCCTAGAGTGGGGCGAATGAGGGTGGGGGAAGGTGTGGGCGCTTCACCTGCCCCACCCACATTTTTGATGTTGTCGGTACCGGGGCTTGAACTGGCAATCTTCTGATCACAGGCCCACCTTCTCTAACCTCTGTGCCACTACTCCCTATTTAACTTTATGGTTGTTAAATAAATGTAAACAAAACAAAAACAGAGTTTAACTGCTAAATAGAATGTAAATTACTTTTAAATAAACCATGGTCCGTGCTCCTCTACCATGGTTAACCAATGCTTACTGCTATTTCCTGTCTGACAGGAAGTTGTACCCATCATCATTTTAACAGCAGAAGCCCAGGAATAAGGTGGATAGGTCAAATCCATTGGAAAATCACCTGAACAAAACAGAGTACAGTCAGGAGGATTTGACACCACAGAATTGAATGAGGTTTAACCGAAAACAAAAGAGAAAGCACAGCTGGGTGGGAATCCCAGTCCTTTTCAACTAAGGCCAACAGTGAGTTTATTACCTTTTTAAAATTCACTACTGCAGATTATTCTGTGTGTTTAAGCCATTACCACCAGTAGCTATCTGGCAAACCAATTTCACAGTAAGCACTAGGTACTCCAAATGTCTTGAGGCAAAGCATAGCAGTATGGCTCTAGCTGTAAAGATACCTTCAATCAGATAAGGACATAATTACACAGGACAGAACATCTTATTGACAAATGCAGTGTTAAAACATTAAATTGTTCTGTAGTATTAGTATTCCCTTCTAGAAGGCAAATGTCAAAGTAAGTCCTGTCTTATGAATGAGACAATCTTATAATCTCGGAGATTCTTTTTAAAAGGTCAATGACCTGTTTGTCAAATTCTCCCAGAAAAAGGGACTAAAATAATAAATTAGCAATAGCATTACCAGATTTCAATAAATGTGGTTTTGTATTACTATCAGTATTATTAGTTAAACAGAATGATGGAGGTTTTGTATTGTTTTCTACTGGCAGGACGTTTTAGAAAAGAGAATAGAAAGTGGGAGTAAAGCCAGAGGACTGAAGTTTCTTGTTCTGTGATGGGCTCTTATTGGATGTTATGAGCAGATATGTTCAGAGTAAACCTGAATACCTAGCAGGAGGAGGGAAGAGAATGAGTGGCACTGAGCCACACACAGAAGCTCAGCCTAAAGAGGAACAGCATGGCAGACCCGGTGGACATCTGTTTTCACAGGTGTGCTCACCCAATGTGATTAAGAGTGGCGCTACACACCCACCGAGCAGCGCTGCACTGGTGCGCCGACACTGTGGGTGCTGGGGCATGAGTCAGACGATACGAACAGTTGTGTTGTTAAGGGGCAGATGGAAACGAAGATGAGTTCGGGTGAAAAAGGAAGGAGCAGAAGAGGGAGAGAGCAGGTGGTTTCAAAAGAGGTGAGCTGTGTGTGATGGGAGGAGATCACAGAGCTTATCCAAAGCAAACAACTGTTTAGAAAAACATCATTTAAGAAGAGTGGGATTATTCTGAGCACATGTAGATTATCCTCGTCTTTTTGATTCTCTCAGCGAGAGGAAGGGATCTCATAAGAAGACCGGAGGAAGGCTCACAGAAATACAAGCACAATCCAAAATGGGCTAAATGTTCTCGGAGATGAGCCTGGGTGATTTTAAAGACTACATCAGAAAAGCCTATATGATATAGGTGGGCAGTAGTTTTGGCACAACCTCCGTGCCTGGTACTCAGATCCTATGAAGCATCTGCTTCCATGGAAACCAGAAGACAGATTGCTTTCCCTTACACCAGCAGGCCATTTCATGCTTTAATGTAAAGCGACAACTTGCCGGAATTAATTTGTGTGTTGTCAATTCTTAAAAAAAAAAAAAAGGTCCCACAAAACAGATTTAATTCAGAAAAGTAGGGGAGAGGATTTTTCCATATTTACATTGGCTCCTCGTCCATCCCCACGCCCCATTTGCCATACCCTCATTTTCCAGCAGCAGATTTTGAAAACGTTCAGCCATTTTAAGTGACCCCACTCCTGAAGTAGTATGAGGCAGCAACAAGAAAATCTTTAACAAACGAGAAAGCAATTCCATTTCACAGCAGCGAGGAACTGAGAAGGAGGGGCAGGAGAGTCAGTCACAAGCTTCTAAAGAGAAATGGAAGCCTTGGATAAAAGCTGCTCACCCTAAGATATCTCAAGAAAAGAAAAAAAGGAGAAGAGGAGCAGACAGACTTAACACCAAATCATCCTGCTGTATGTCTGAGAAGCTTATTTTGCTGACAACTGACATGGAGAAGGCGTGTAGTTTATTAGCATTTGTGAATTTCACATTGCTTGTCCCCCAAAACTCCCTAAACCTTTATCTGTAACTAAAAGACCTACTTCTTCTTCTATAGCGGCAGCAATCTGACAAACAGAACAAATAAAGACTAAAAAACATACTTGTAAATGCTCACAATAGGTAATAAAAGGCTTTGAGAAATGTTTACGTCACAAAAAAGCTTTTACAATTAGACCTGTCACGATAATTTTTGCTGGGCGATTACCAGTAACTGTCTCAGAAACTATTGTGATAAACTATAATGTTTGAAATTTGACAATAATTAGTAATTGTGGTTTTGCATGTATACCTTTTTTGACCACCGGATGGCAGGATAAGACTGTTTGGACCAAAGGATGGATAGTGAGGAAGCGAGCAGCGTGTCTCTTTAAAGAAATGTGAGGTAGGACACTTGACGTGACATGACTGTCTCTCTTCGGTTCTCAAAATGGCAGATGCTTGGTGTGGTTTGAGCTCTTTAGCATAGCATTTTTCACACAAAGTTTTTAATTAAAAAAAAATCAGTAAACAAGTTCTCAGCTTCTTTTTGAAGAGGAAAAAAAAAACTTTTTAGATGAAGGCAGAGATTTCAGCCATAGGTTTTGGAGCTTAACAAGAAGAGCAGAGGGTTTTTTTTCCCCCCTGAGGTCAACCTGCTAGCTTAGCTTGTAGTTTAGCTTCTCAGCTTAGCTGCTTTTTTTTTTTCTTTGGGGAGTGGTGGCGCTTTGGCGCAGTGGTTAGACGGTGGGCCTGTGATCGGAAGATCGCCGGTTCAAGCCCCGGTACCGACAACATCAAAAAAT
>JARVGV010000002.1:34020766-34034753 GCA_031762435.1 Hypsolebias longignatus
TCCAAGTACAGAGCCTTGAGGAACTCCACATGTGATATTACAGAGGTCAGATCTTACATCGTTTATCTGTACAAACTATTTCCTATTTTTCAAATAGCTAGATACCCACTGTAATGCTGGTCCTCTAATACCATATTTGTTAATAAATAAACGCTTGTTTTTAACAACTTCCTAAATCCACACAAACTAAGATCATAGTTTTAGGTATTTATATATAGAGAGAGAAATAAGCTTTTCACAGTTTTGGTCAACGAGTTAATGTATTGTGAGTCATATTTGTGTGACGTCTGAGATTTTAGTGGTGGATTTTTCATTACAAAACCTTATATTGTTACACAAACCAAAGTAAGCCACAGGACAGATAGAAGAATGGAAGGACTGAGAAGAGAAAAAATAAAGTTGCCAAAATAAAAATAAAAATAAATGTCATGGGACAAAAACTAAATCAAACTTGACACCAATGGAATGTTATTTTCTGAATAAACACTTGAAAATGGCTCATTTTAAAATGTTTCAGTTTTGGGTCCAGGTGTTTTCTCATACAAACTCCAGTTGGACCAGTCTGCAGTGTGTGTGTCTGGTGTCCTCTCAAACCACAGTCAGCTGAGGTAGATGGCTGCTCAACCCAAGTCTGGTTCTGCTGGAGGTTTCTTACTGTTAAAATAAGAGTTGTTCCTCTAGTCATGTCTGTGCTGCTCAGAATTGGTGAGACAAATTAAAACATCAACACAATCTGCCGGCTTCCTCAGATAAATAACTTTTACTAACTGACTTTTCATAAAGTGCTGTATGTGAATGCACTGTACAACAACTGAATTGACTGTAATTGGATATGCATCTGGAACTGCATTAGATTTATGATTTGGACCTTTTCTTTTAATTTAGTGCCCTGAGATGAGTAGTGAACTGGCACTGTATAAATAATAGAATTGAACAGATGTTTTATTACGTCAACATTTATGTAGCATAGAAAAAAAAAACTGGTCGACTAGAAGTTTACTTCATTAAAAACAAAGGTTCTAAGCCTGATAACATTTTGACCCACAAATAATTGCAATAATTTTAGCATGAGACTTTTAGTTAGTGCTGCAGATGTTTTTGATTCAAAACATGTTTTCTATTTTGTAGCAGTTGTTAATACATGAGGCAAAAAGTAGTCATCGTCCACCAACACCCCCACCCCCCACTCCCCCCTTCCCCAACCGGCCTGTCCAGACATATCCGCAGTGAGCTGTAGTGTAGTGAGTGTGGGGGTTTAACACAACAGGCAGCTTAACTTAGGCCATGTTTCACAAGGCCTCTGTGTGTGACTCATAGCACAAGTTGTGCTGAGGAGTGTTTTTTTGTTTAAAGAAAATGCACCTTAAGCTGAAACAATCATGTGATCCTCTGTTGATTAATTATGGCAAACAGCCCACATGGAAGTTCCCAGTTTCCTTTAGAAGAGTCCAAGCAGAGGCAGAAAAATGTGCACTCCTACACATTCCCTCAACAGTAAAAAATAAAATAAAATAAATAAAAACTTTAAGACAACGTTCTGTTATTCCAATGCTTCTTTGTTTCAATCTGTCACTTCTGACATCATCAACATAGTGCCAGCAACACACATTCCTCTCCTGAACACTGCCTGTGTGCTCTGCAGGTCTTCAGGTCATCGTCTTTAGGACACCTGGGCCCATTCTCAGTCTTTTACTATGGCCTATATATAGATTATAGAGAAGTCATTATAGAAACAAAAAGCTATATTTCATAATTGCACAACCACGCTTCTGTCCTCTTAGTGAAATTGGCTCTCCAGAATATATTCCCTCTCACTCTTTTCCATCTCTCTTTATCTCACTCTCTCTCTCATCTGGTAGAGAGGCTGATTTTGACAGCCTGACTGTCTCTTCTGATGCAATAACCACCGTCCATTTGTATCCGAGGAGGGTGCATTAACTAGACAGCCTGATCAGCCTGCACAGGAAAGGCAGCAAGCCTCACCAACTGACTGCTTTTTACCACTCTAGGCTATAAGAGCTTGCCATTAGGCCACAATTAGTGTGGCTCGTTCACGGAAAAATAACCCCTCCCAAGACCTTTGGGCAGCAGAAGCAAGGCTGTCGTCCAAGTCCACTGTTGCTATAAAACACTCAGGAGAGATCACCTTATTTGTTCGTACTTGATACTGACACGAGGAGACTTTACAATGCAGGAACATGTGATTAAGACCCCAAATCCACAAATAATGGTAGACTGTGAAATTATCTAATTAAGGATTGTGATGGAATGGGCCACACATTTTAGATGGTGAAAATGTATTTAAAATGGCAGTAAGGGAAAATGAGTGAAAGCATTTAAAAGTGTTGCTTTGTAATAAGTGTACTTTTTTGTTGTTTTTTTCAAGGAAGGAAGGTAAATGTTGTTGGATAACCCTGTTAAAAGTTACACTTGAAGTTATGTAATCTAAAAAATTATACAGATTCACAATTCTGCAAAAATCAAGTTTAGTACCAACAAACATGTTCCATTCCCTTGGGGGAAGGGGGTAGAAACAATCAAGGAAGAATGCATGGCCCTGTGGTCATTTGTGGCAAGCTGGCAGTGAGCAGATACAGATAATAGTCTGGATCGGTGGCAGCTGACACACTGTGATTATCTCTTGCTGCTGGAATTGAGCGTCCATCAATCCAGATGACCACAAGGACTGAGGATAACTGACTCAATTGTTGTCTGAAACACGATTTTTAAGATTTATTGGTAGGAGGTATAAAAAAAATAAAAATAAATAAAGAAAATTGTTGTGTTTGAAATGTGTTGTCATACTTCTAAAAGTTGTAGCCTGAATTATAAAATGCTCAATGTTTGTTTTTTTTTTTTTTATCTCTCAGAGGTAAAATCTGAGAGCACATGTTCTCAAATCAAGAGTCTGTCCACACATTTGAAAGTACCACCTTACTTTCAAGGGCTTCCTCTCAATTCTCAATCTGCCTTCCTGGCTCTGTTTGCATAACCTCATGCTGCATGTTCTGGACCTGAAACCAGGTCCACAGTCCAGAGTGAACCACAGGAGAGCAGGAGGAATGGATGGATGAAGGAAAGAGAGAGGGAGAAACGACTGAGGTTGTCAAGAAGCAAATTCTTTCTGCTGAGTGCCATCTGGAAGTGGAAAGGTAGATAAACAATGATGTGAGCTGCATACCATCTCTATCCCAAAGCCCAAACAGACACAAATTCACCACAATGTATGAGGACCGTTGCCACCGATCTTGCACCGTGTGCCAATCATTGTCAGGGATTGGGTCTTATCAATCGCTGGCCAGATACTGAGCAGACGCAAGAGGCAAACAAAGGGAAGGGGAGAAAACAAAAATGGAAGAGAGCTGTAAGTGACAATGGAAACACGAATGAGAAGATGGCAGAGAGCCACTCGTTCACGTGGCCTGGGCCGGTTCCATTTAATCTGGTCAAGTCTGCCCCAGAAATCAAAGCATTCTCCCCAATGAGCTGAATTATACAGCCAATCCCACCCAAAAAAAGGAAGTTGCTCTGGAACTGAAGGAAACAATATGGGGCTGTGCAGCATTGTGTAGGAACGCAGAATATTGCAGCTGGGAACCTTGGCTTTACTTGAAAAAAAAAAGCACATTTGCATTCAGTCATCTTCCAAGTGGAACTTGCAGCCAACGTGAGATATGCTTCTACTTCTTTTTGTATTTCGCACATTTTTCAGGTCCCTCTGGCATGAAGTACAGTAGCAGAGAAATGTTTTTATTGTTCCTTATGGGAAACTTGTCCTTGCAGTAAGTCAGAGATAATAACAGAAACAATATGCATGTGTTACAAAATCAAAAAAGTTTAAAACTGATCAGGAGCAACAGCTGTAGGAGCAGCTGCTGGGAGGTTCCCTGTAGGTACAGAACCTCTTGGGACCACTGAAAACGTGCTTAGCTAGACTCGAGTAAGATTTAAGCAAAAAAAGTCAGAGACCACAGTGGGGATATCACAAAAGGAGGACAAACTGAAGAGACTTTGACAGCTATCCCTCAGGCAGCAAACAAAGCTGCACCTGTGTGCACTCATCTCTGTTCACTTTAGGTTCTGTTTCTCCAGACTCCACACCTACTGAAACACACACACTAGCAAGAGTCTGCTCAGTTCGTTTGGCACCAGGAGAACAACAGGGGTGAGGCATCAGGTGGCTGGGGCTAGCAGACGAAAGTAAACCTGGAAGGGGGGCTGACAAATGAATCATGTCAGGTAACGTCCAAAGGGGTGAAAAGAAGAGCGAGGAAGACATGATTTAACCTTTACTGTTTTTAAGGGAGTAGAGGACTGGTGAACGTGAACAAAAATTCCCAACCCTGATAAGAAACCATTGTAGTCAATAGAAGCAGCAACAGATCAGTAGATCTGTGTACCTCTGAAGAATCCTTATTGATTCAGAGGAGGTAATGATCGTACTACCTTCCATTGTTTTGAGACTGGGACTCACATTGATTAATCAAACTAAAGGCCCAGTATTCTTTGAAGATCTTCGCCCGCTGCATTTCATGACAAAGTTTTATTTCAAAGTTGGCCACCTCTCCTGAAATATGTTAACTCCGTTGAGGATGACTCAGGCACTACCGCATAAAACTTTACCTCAATATCTGTAACGGTGAGCAAGTTAACCAATTTTGTGTTGGTTAAAGCAGATTAGCTGTGGCACCCATACAGGGTTGACTTCAAATGTCAATCAGTTGCAGATGTACATCTAAGGCCTGTCACAATAACAAATTTTGCTGGGCAATTAACTGTCTCAGAAATTATTGTGATAATTGATAATAATGTTTGAAATTTGACAATAATTAGTAATGTCAAATTTAAGAAGACGTGTTTGTTAATGTATTTTGCATGTAGTACCTTTTTTGACCACCAGCTGGCAGCATAAGACTGTTTGAACTGAAGGATGGATAGTGAGGGAGCGAACAGCGTGTCTCTAAGAAAAATGGGAGGAAGGCCCCTTGATGTGACATGGGCTGTCTCTCCTTCCATGTTTTCAGTTCTCAAAATGGTGGACGCTCTGTGTGGTTTGAGCTCTTTAGCATAGCATTTTTCACACAAAGCTATTAATAAAAAAATCATTAAACAAGTTCTCAGTTTGTTTATGCAAAGAAAAACATTTTTTTGCACAAAGGCACGGGTTTCAACTATGAATTTTGGAGCTTCGACAAGATGGAGGTTTTTTGCCCCAAGGTTGGCCTGTTAGCTTAGCTTGTAGCTTAGTTTCTCAGCTTAGCTGCTTTTAATGAAGAGAGAAGAAAAGAGAAGAAACAAAAGTGTTCATGAAATAATTTGCTAAAAGACAGTGGTAAGGCCAAGAATTATAGTTACAGTATAATCAGTTTTTTTGTTTCGATAGGTCATCTGGCAGTGACAGCCATCTTGAATTGAGTTGACTGAAATGTACACCAAACAATAGTTTTCTGAAAAATGTTTAACCCATCCAGAGGTTCATAAGAAATGTTTGCTAAATTTGACCTCAGTATCTGTAAAATTGGCTGAGCTAGTCATGTTTGTGTTTGCTAAGATCAGCTAGCTATGGGGGACACTTTGAATTGGATTAACTCCAAAAGTTAATCTGTTATATTCATCCAATGATTACTGTGAGAGTGCTGTTCAAATCTTTCTGCTGAATTATTAGATATCTTGCTAAAAGTACAGAAAAAATTAGCATGCACTACATGTGCACGCACACACACGTGCACACACATACACACACGTGCACACACACAATATAACTCCTCCACCTTTGCCTTCAACAGCAGACATTTAAAAGTGTACAAACAGGGTAAGACAACATCGGGAAAACCCAAGAGAAGGGGTGGGCGATATGGCTCAAAATCAATATTGTAATATTTTAGAGCATTCTGACGTTAACGATAAATTTTGTGATATAAAAGAAAAAATCAGTTATTCATTTGACAAAATTAACATGTTGCTTTGCAGTACAATATTACATGAAAACAAAAAAAAAAAACAAGGGTTAATTTTACTGCAATTACTTTATTTAATACAGTTTTCAGTCTCAAAGTATAAATAAAAATGATCTTTCTGTTATTTAGATTGAAAAGTCTGCACAAAAAACAGAACAAAATCATCCATCACAAAAACTAAAGTGCAGGTGCAGTTCCCAAAAAAATAAGTTTAGTTAAAAGCACTCCAGTTATCTATATAGCTCGCATTGTTATCAGAACAACATCTGGACACTCAGTGATTAAACACTGGCATACAACTAATTATGTCATCACTGGTCAGGTTGAGGAGGGGGCTAGAAAAACTATGGAGCCCAACATGGTTTAAGTGAAGTCAAACACCGAAGCAACATTAGTTTTAGTGACCTCCAATTGACATAACCGGGTGTCATTCCAACTAACATGAATAACATTCTTACTTTCTTTTGCCTTAGATTTAGCCAGCAGTTTCAGATAAGATTCAATGTCGCCCGCTCTCGCCCCTGGAATGCAGTTAACTATGGCCGCTAGAGTCCCTAAAGCCACTTTTCAGACTATGAAGCTGCCAATAACCAGGGTCTGCTTCTCAGTGGGTGTGTCACTGAGTGAGGACAATCAATTAGAAACATGGATGGGTCAGTAATGAACTGGGGGCTTAGCCTTAGCACTACGCTTACTCCAAACTGCCACCCAGCCGGCCTGGGGTCCCAGCTGCTCGAGGTCTGCTGGAGGACTGCTAACGGGAGCTAGTCTCAGTGGTTCTGCACTGTCTAAGGGGGTCTGGCTAGCTAATGGTTTTTCTACAGCACAGAGCCAAGTTTCCAGTTCAGACAGCCTCTCTTCCAAAGCCACCATACAACTACATTTGTTACAATTACATAGGGATGCACGATATTATCTGCATGGTACTGGAATCAGCCGATATTGGCATTAAAGTTCAATATCAGACATGGGCAAATCCATCAAAAGAATTCACCAATATAAAAGACGCTGTTTTTATACGACAACCCAGTGACAACGATGCCTGCAGTGCGTCACGCGCGCCTACCTGATCTCATGGAAGAGAGGAAAATTCAAAATGTCGGCAATGTGGAAGTTTTTTTTTTTTTTTCCATTGGTGAGGATGTCAGATTCCAAAGATTTTTGGACTAAGTTGAACCTCGTTACATCGTCCCCAGTCAGATATTTTTACGACGTAGCCTTACCCGAGTTACAAGCCACAATTTCTGACGTCATTGAGAAGCTAATAGTCGATAGCACTCGGGTGAGTTTTACCTCATGTGGATGTCGTGTTAGCCCCGTTAGCATGATTAGTCTTATGGCACAATGGAGAGACAAAAATTTAAAAAGACTGTTCTTCTTGCACAGGACTGCAGAGGATCCCATCCTACAGCTAGGAACCTGGAACAAGCCTCCACAAGTGAGACAACATCACAAGTGACTAATGCTAATAAATAACATTTAACACTTTTCATTTAATATAAGTTGAAGTGCTATGTATTTCATATGGCTGTTACTGAATACGTATGTCACCAGCTCTTACAGCTGTTGAACAATTTTTGTAGCAAATAAGTCTAAATAAGAGGACTATGTTCTGACAAAGGAAAGTATATAAAATATCGGTTATCGGCCAAATAAGTTTCAACATATTGGATATCAGCTAAAAAATTGTGCATCCCTAATCATTACCACTAAAGGAGGCAGAGGAATAACTAAACACCTAACACACAGAGCAAGTGAAAACAGAGGAAGCCGGGAGAGAAGAAGAAGCCATGCTAAGCCAACGTTAGCAAGAGCTAGCAGGTCCCAAATACACCAATAAAAACCGAGAAGTGTTGAAAGAAAAAAGGTGTTCAAGTACATTCCAATAGTAGAAAAACAACTGTACTGAGGGTGTTTGTGTACTAGAATGAAAAACTGCAAAAGACAGATACATCTAGAAAACAAGACTCCTTGACCAAATTAATTACTCGAGCTACCGGCAGAAAAACAGGAAGTGACACAATACGTCTTACCACTAACATCCAATGTCAAGAAGGAGGGTGTTCGATTAGAGACGAGCTCTACAACCTTTACAACTTGAATATCGCCGCATGACCCACGTGAGTGCAAGCCGCTGCGTGGTGGGATAATGTATTTACACCATGAAATTTGCATATCATGATATAATTTATTTTCCAAGGCAAGTTTTTTTTTAACCAATGTTATCGTGAATGATATGGTATGGCCAAGCCATACCCAAGAGCCACAAAATATGCATTATTATTTGACTGACAGGGGGGGAAAAGAAAGAGAAGAGAGTAAAAGCAAAAAAAGAAGAGAAATAGTCTGAAAGAGAGCCAAATGTGCACAAAAGAAATGAACCATGTTTCAACTTGCCTCTTAATGGATGGAAGACAGAAACTTATTTGCTGTCAGCTTGAGCAAATAAAAAGAGCACAACCACTTTAAAGGGATTTTGCCAAATGAACACACAATCCCTCAGCTGTATTCAAACCTTGATAAATGCCCACTGCCTTGGTTGTTATTAAACACAAGAGAGACTGGCGTGTTATTCTGCCAGCCAAAACTAATTAAAGCCAAGCAGATGTGTCTGGACAGTGGTGCACCACACACACAGGCAGACAATGTTTCACACTTGTATGCATGCTTGCACACACACAAACACAGCCTTTAGATGGGCTGCTAACCCTGTCCATAGAGTAATCAAAGCAAGCTAATGAGCCATCACCCAGCTAACTGGACCAGGTGAACATAAATCAACGACACCTTAGCTTCAGCTTCTAATGTTGCAGTGTTTGACTCAAGTTTTTGTCAGCCCATAACTGTGGAAAAAGAAAAATGCCTTTCCCCGGATGCCTTATTATCCCCACCAAAACCAACAAACACTTTCCCCCCTTTTCTGTATTGTCTTCTTTCTTTTGCTGCAGGTGATGATGAGAGTTAGAGCTAACAGCAACCAATTAATCTTTCAAGGTGCACGTGTTCTAGCTTTTGTTAGGACTGCGTTGTGAGCTGTGTGAGTGTGCAGCTATACAATAAAAGGGCTGGTAACACTTTTATCCTTCTCGTCACTTTTCATTCTCATACGTTGTGTGCAAACAGCTGGGACTTTTTTAAGTTATCATTACACCACCCCGCAGGCATGAGTGCAGAAATCCCAAAATTGCTGATGGAAACCCTGCAAGCTGATTCAGAGCTGGAGATGAGATAGCATGGGATGTATTTTAGGATGGGTGCACGATGGGGGGAGATGGTGCTTTTAGATGATAATCACACCAAGCCAAATGCATCTATGCACAAACACATACAGAAGGGCAGGACTTGAAGTAATCCAAGCCTCTGCATTTTATCTTAGTTCAAACTGTTAGTTGAATCCCATCTTAATGAAAACTGTTGGTCACATAAATGAGCAGGTTTCTCACAGTCTTTTGAGGTACATGTACACACAGTACTGAATAATTACCAATCTGGCACAGCTATTCCCAGTTTTGAATGAAAAAGCACCCGTGCCCACAAATTTAGGCTAATGCTCTTCTCGACAGAAGGATTAGGCTGTATTACAACCAAATAGACAGGTCTAAGGACAGGGAGGGGCGGATTATGACCTGGATGAGACAAGCATGGGCAGGGGAGAAAGCAAGTGACATCACAGATAACAGTGATGCACTTAGGCTAGCTGCTAGTGGCTACATGGAGCTGACAACTCTGTGCATGCGCTTGATTTCAACAGCAGATCAAAGAGTCAAGGGCAGTGAGAGGGCAGCACCAAAACAAGTTAAACAATTTCAATGTGACTAGACTACTGTGTGAAGTGAAAATTGTTCTGTGCCTTCCCCACAGGGCTTTCCTAACACCCAGTCATCACTAAATATTAGCGTGTTGGCAGTGGCAGGTGCTAGCCATCCACTTTTAGAGTTTATCCTTAAAATGACCCAACCGCTGCTGATGAGCATTTCCCCAGAAGAGAGAAGTTGCTGACTGGCATGATCCAGGTAAGACTCCTGGATTCAAAAGGGACCAGAACCACAGTCCAACGCCAGGTTCAGAATACAGGATGAGGTTGGATCAGAGCCAGGAGCCATTAGCAAGCAGTATGACTGATATGACAGGAAGAACACAACATTTTCAAAGGCATAGGGTTTAAAGAGAGCAGTGGTGAAGCGGGCTAGGCAGCTGTTTTATTCAGGCCTTCTGATAACAACCCCCTGACCAGATTGTCAACTGCAAGGCAGTACGAATACAAATCACTTCTTTGATGGTGATGCTAAGCGAAAACTAGTGAACTGGCATTCTCTTGATAATTTTTAGGTGATCAAGCCTCTTGCGGATCAGTGTGTGCTTCTGGAAATAATTTTAATGTACGAGAGTGCATTCAAATTGGATTGCATTCTAACAAAAGAGCATATGATAGTATGGTTAATAAGCAGAACACTTCCAGTTATCAGAAGAGCCAGCAGTATGAACAGACAAAGATCTAGCTAATGGCCTAAGCCATATCATTAACTATACAGACTTTTGCAGATGCAGGATTGCACACCACTTCCAAAGACCAGAAGGAAGCAACACTTATTACTTCCCAGATAACATCCAAAAGATACTTCAAATGGGACAGAGTTGGCTTTAAACTCACATTGTGGGTAAGTACAGGATTGGCACATCAATGAACTTTGGCTGAAAAATAATTTGGTACTTTAATTCTCATTCTCAACGTTCTGCTTTGAATACAGCTACCAAACAAAGCGTATAAGCAATGTTATGAACAGATGGAGGAACAGGCGCATAACCCCAACAACAAAAACTTCATTTAATTTTAAAATGGCAAGAAATCTTGGCATGGTGACACATTTCAATTATAAATTACTAGAACAAACAAGTGATTTAAAAAGACTGTTGAGAAACCACCTGACTTTGAGAGATGCTTGACTTCAACAATCAGTCACAGATATAAGTTAGCTCTGCTGTGCTGGCTCACCTATTGCACACTGACCATTACAATCATCAAAAACAACAAGCCCTTACATCTGTGACTCTGGCTCAGCCCCATTAAAAAACCATCACATCGTACTACAGCCATGCTATGCTTACTGCTCACAAAACCCATTGCTATAATTGGTTCCACTGCACCCTTTACAAACTCTGAATGGGCCAAGCAGCAAATGCAAACTACTCTGCAGAAACTGGAAAAGAATCATACCCTGGTTATGTCGCAAACACAATCAAGCATGGGAAATGATTGTCAAACATGGGGGGGGGGGGGGGGTAAAAAACGAGAAAATGTTTAATTGAGAAAAGCAAGAAACAAGACAAGCAATGAGATGAAATCAAACAACGTTCATTATACCCAGTGGAAGACTAGCGGTGATGACGAAGTGAATGTGGGATGATGGCATGCTTAAGGATAAGAAAACACATTTCATCACACATGAACAGAGAGAACTGTGGTTGTAAAGCAGATATGTTGTTTCAACCTGACCACAGTGAGGTCCACAACCATGTCATTACAGCAGCCAGAGAAGAGGAACACCAAAACCTGGTATTTCCAGAAAAAGATGGTTGACAGAGTGGAAAAGAAAAATAGACAGCAAGGATAAAAGTTTGAATTGAATGTGCATAGAAGGTGAAGGTGATTGTGTTTAAAGCAAGGCTGTGCTGCACTTTGACCTAGTATCCTGGAGATGTTTGTAATTCCAGAATGACAAGCGTATAAGGAAAGAAAAAAATTCTAGTAAGCCCCTGTGACTCGCCGAGTACCCATAATACCACACTCCCTTCATGAGTAGGATTGGAACTTGTGCATGAAGGGTGTGGGGGGGGGGGTGGGGGGGGGAGTTATTTATGAGCAGAAAAAAAAATACTGATTACAGCAACAAGAGACAATGAAAACTCCCAATCAGTCATAATTGCTTGTTGGTGTGACAAGAATGCAGATAAAGTAACACTATAATTGATATTCTGAACTGACTTTTGTTAATTAAGGCACTGACTATTCTAATAAATGGACAGCGAGAAGCAGAGGCACAGCACTGCCCTTTAGAAAATGAACTTGCACAGAGATAAAGTAAATTACTTAAGGCCATCATTTTTGACAACACTTTTGTCCCGAGAATCAGTAAGTCCTCTGAAGCATAAAGAAAAACAAAAACAAAACTGGTAATTTCTTATTACCGGTGGTCAACCCTCAAACCAAGCACTTTAATTTGTTTTCTCCAAAGAGGTCAAGTTTTATTAACAGTCTGAGAGGTAGTGAAAATGATGAAACTTTCCTTTTCTGCCCATGGAAGGATAAGGATGCTAAATTATTTCACTAAGATGAATATTAAATAGAAAATCCCCACCTGATTTAATAATATCAAGAACAATCCTTGAAAATAATCTAAATTCTTATGTAGGAAAGTTTTGATTTAAAGGATTTGTAAATGAAGGGTAGTTTGGAAGTGGAACAAAAGGACCTCACAGAGCTGGGTCTGTGCTTATAAGGCTGAGGACTGCACCCTTAATGGAAGTGACAGTCAGCAGATACGCACCAGTCTGCATTCGCTCCCGCCACCTCCTCTGGCAGCCTAGAAAAGAAAAAGAAAACCCCACACACCCCCATCCCATCTACTGATTACACACAATACGCCCCACCATACTGAGACATGGTATGGGGAGGTGAGGATTGGGTGGGGGAGTAGAGTAGAGGGAATGAATAGACAGAGTGTTGCCAGGCCTTACTTTTAGATAGCGTGGTTATCAGTGAGAGAGGGGGCGAGAGAAACAAAAAGGAAGTTTACTGGCGTTGTTTTATCTGGAAGGGCATTAAAGTGAGAGGCACATAGAGGATGAGAGTGTCAGAGTAAAGAAAAAGGCCATTCAGAAAAAAGGTAAGCGAGAAACGGTCTAAAGTCAGGCATCCTTCATGTGTGTCTTGTGTCTTCAACTCAGCTGCACACACAGACACACACAGACACACACGCCTGCAAACACTTTGTCCTTGGCTCAAAGTTACCCCTGGTTCATGGTCACTGGCTTTGATAGGAGACCGAGGCCTGGAACCAGTTGCCAATGACCCAGAAATCTCATCAACAGGCTACTGGAGCAGCTTGATATGCAGCAAGAGAAGTGGTCACTGGAATAGAAAATGAATGAGGAGGACTTAGATAAAACACTAAAATAAAGACAAAAATAGACCAAGAAATAGGAAAACTATTAAGCTCCAGCAGAAATTGGGAGAAATAGAGGGGACCCAACTATGACAGCTGGGGGTAAATCTGTAGCCTTGTGTGACGCCCTTGACCCTGTCAGAAGAGACCAAAGCCTGCGGTGAAAAAGATTGTTGGCCACATCACCCACCAGGTGTGGGCTGGAGAGGGATGAGAGGCATGTCGATGAGGGCGTCCCCCCTTCCCTGCTACAGCCAAGCACAAGCAGGCAGGCAGTGCACTGAATCCAACTAATCAGAGAACTTCACCGCTGACCTCTCAACAGGCCTTACACCTTTTAATGAGATCCATGCCTTTGATTCATCTAGGTGCTTGGAGAAAGAGGCAGATAATGTATAAGCTTGGCCGCACACATGCACACAAGCATGTCATCGTTTAACAAATGTAGATGGACACTTTCATGTGCAAGCAGCAAGGAAAGACAAAGACATGAGAGATGAACACGGCTGAAATAAAGACTTTGTAATCCAAAGTGGCTAAGGGCTCCTATACACAAACAGAAAAGAACAAGGCAAAGAACATATACCATATTTTTCAACCTATACCGTATTTTCAGGCGTATAGGTCACAGTTATTTTCCTAATTTGCATGCCCTGCGACTTATAGAGCGAAGCAACATGTTTATGGATTTTTTCCCATATTTTTAGACCCATTTTTGGCTCAGATACGACCGTTTTTCATTTTGGCCAAAAATGGTGTAGTACCACTTTCGGCCGCTAGGGGTGCAGTGCCACTTTTGTCCGCTAGGTTCCACCGACCTTTTCCAGCTCATGTGTCCGATGGCAGCCTTCCTTTCGGATTAACTGG
>JARVGV010000002.1:34036093-34047931 GCA_031762435.1 Hypsolebias longignatus
CCCCCCCCCCCCCCACACACACACACACACACACAGTGTGGAAAGACCCACAATCCTGACCCCTAACTTCTATTCCACTGATATTTATTGGCCATAGACCAGAGAAACATCTGTTTTCATACCTAGGGTTGGTATGAGCTTTCAATAACAATTCTTCTGTGTGTGTGTGTTATAAACATAAACTGGCATGCTCTCAAGTTCACATTTGTCATCTTGGCTTTTATGTATTTGTTTTATTTGTATATTATAATTTATCCTTGTTATCTAAATGTGATTTGTGGTTCTTGTCCAATGTATTTATGTAGTTTCATTTCAATAAAACTGTTTTTGTATGTTACACAGTTTCACTTTTTCTGTAGTTCTGTTGAGCTGTCTTGTTTTGTCTGATACATCAAATCTCAACTTTTCTCACAAATGCTCAGTCGGAGGAAGACAAGCAGTTACAAGAAGACCTGGAGATGATGGTGGAGAGGTTGAGTGTAAGTGTTGACACACTTCTTTAATTCTGTGTGCCAGGTTAAACGAGGTTAAAGAGCGTTTTACTTTTTTTTCTTTACAGGAAAAGAACACATCGCTGCACCACTCTGCCTTAGAAGAGCTGCGCAGACAGATTCGCTCATCAACCACTTCCATGACCTCAGTACCTAAGCCTCTGAAGTTCCTGCGCCCACATTATGGCAAACTGAAAGACATCTATGAGGGCATGGCTCCTGGAGAGAACAAGGTAAGCCTTCCTCTATGTCCATAAATTAAAATGTGTGCGAGCACTAGGAGTGTGAATCTCAAAGTCTGGCGACTGGATTCAGTTTTTTTTTGAGTCACTACTCGATTCAGAAAAGATTTTTGATTCAGAAATTATTTTTCTCTTCAAATGATCAGAAATTTTGTTTCAATTATGTAATTGACAAGATAAAAAGATTAAACTACAATGAAAACAAATAGAACATTTATTAAAACAATAATTTTAGGTTATTTACTGTATCAAATCATTTTGCATCATTTTATATTTACAACAAAATCAGGAACAAATAGTGCATAAAATTCTGTAACTTAAATGACCAGTATTAGGTTAGATTAGTTGGCTGGATTTTCTAAAATAAAAAAAACATCTAGAAACAAATAATTAATCCATCTATCATCTTTATGTACTTCTTCTTTTTTGGGTCACTGGTGTCCATGTCCAACCATCACTGTGTGAGAGGTGGGGACACCTGGACAGGTCTCCAGTCCATCACAGACAAATAATTCAAAAATATATAAATACTAAGTAAACAGACTTCAGCCAAACATAGTGCATTAACGTTTAACTCAAAATAAAATACAGACTTCACAGTTTTTTAACCATATTGCTCTAACATTTGTTATATTTTCTAATCTTAACCTAATATGAGGGCGGCACGCTGGTGCAACTGGTAGAGCTGCTGCCTCTCAGCGAGCAGGTCCCTGGTTCAAAGCCCGGTCCGGGGGCCCTTCTGGGTGGAGTTTACATGTTCTCTCCATGCATGTGTGGGTTTTCTCCAGGTGCTCCAGTTTCCTCCCACAGACCAAAAACATGCATGTTAGACTGACTGGGGACTTTAAGTTGTCTCTAGGTGAGAGAGAGAGTTAATGGTTGTTTGTCTCTATGTGTCCATGTGATGGACTTGTGACCCGTCCAGGGTGTACCCCACCCCTAGCACAGTCATAGCTGGACATGGGCACCAGTGACCCCCTGTGACCCAAAATGGAAGAAGCGGGTAAAATATAATGGATGGATAACCAAATATGAAATATACAGACGTCACAGTCTTAACCATATTGATTCATATTTGGTAAATCTTTAACAAAATTTCAAAACCTGTGCAAGTTTACACAAAATCTCTTCTGAACTGTAATTTATAAAAATAAATTGTATCATTTAGAACTGGCTCCAGGAGACGTGTCTCATCTGTCCTTTCCAACCTGTTAAAAGACAAATTAAATTAAGTTTGTTGTTTAACTTGTCTATAAGTTTCAGTATAATATGAGAAATAATTACCTTTGAGCTGCAGATGTGGAATTAATCAGAGCTTCTCCCACTTTATTTTTGTTTCAAGGTGGAGATGTGGCAAAGATTTATCACTATAAAGCTACGTGAAGAAATAACACGTTGCTTCCAACATATTAAAAATAAAAATAAAACGCTCACCTTCCACTGAGCTGTCTGCTCGTAAATCCTTTGTGAAATAGCAGGAGATGGAGTGGAAAATCTTCACAGCCTTTGAGGAACCCTGGAAGTTTGTTGCAGAGTTCGCTGGTCGGCTGCTTCTCTTTCATCTTCCGTGCATTTTGTCGTATTTCCAAAATACTGTACCATAATTTTATTTGACACTTCTTACCGTTCTCTTGTTAAGCTCTGTCTTCCCCAGGAACATTGTAGGATTTGAAATTATTTTTAAAGACAAAGGAGCAAGTTGAATAGCAATGTCCTCCTGCTCCATGCTAGCAGACTCCATTCAGATAAAGGGAGCTGGCTAACTAGCTTGCTGTACGGTGGCCTACACAGCCAAAATTATTTGGCAGCCGAGTGGACAAGTATTGTGATATGCAGTACGCTCAAGAGTAGGAGCGGAAAATAATAAAATTAAACACATTTTAGAATCGATTCAGAATCGTTAAAAATAAGAATCTGGATCATTTAAAAAAAATTTTTTTTCTGCACCCCTATTAATGACACAATCAGCTTGCCATAGCCTGCCGCCACCGTCGTCTGCCTGGAGCAACAGTCAAATCAACTTCATTTCACTGCACCACCCTGGCGAAATGCAGCTAATTTGACCATTAAAGTGCATTTATTAAGTGAAAGTTCAACTGAGACACACCTTTACTATAAAGTTGAGCTCACAGATAATTGTTTTTTTGTGTTTATTTTGTTAAATTTTGAAGAAAATGACAGCGAGTCACCCTCTGCGCGTTCATGTTTCCACGTATCGGCTTTTGAAAATGCAGCTGATTTGACCATCAAAGTGCATTTATTAAGGAAAAGTTGGACTGAGACACACCTTTGCTTTAATTTTGAGCAAACAATTGTTTTTAAGTGTTAATCTTGTTAAATTCTTGTTAAAGTCCTCCCGTGCATGCTCCTGTGGCTGCCATTTGGCAGCCAATCAATTTTTGGCACAACACCAGCCCACATTTCAGAGTTCGGCCCACATTTCTGGGTTGTCAGCGGTGAATGATGCACAGATACAACGTACATGGCGAAGCGACATATTTATGGATTTTTCCATTAGACATATTTGGACCAATGCGACTTATAGGGCGGTGCAACACTTACGAGCAGAAAACATGGTACATTGATGTACTTTGGACCTTCCACCACCTGTGAACCAACTAAAACCAACTAATCAACAGACAAGGACAGAAAGAACCACTCAGACACAAGCTGCGTGCTGCTCAGACGACAACACCCATCTTGTTAAGAGAAGGCCAAAAGAGGTGCAGGTGAGAGTGGATCCAGACATGCTTGCTCACAGATAGAATTGAATTATTGATCAGCCAACAGATTGTGTTATGAGAAATTCATGGGTCCACCTTGGTTGCCCAGCTCCCTCAGGCTATGAACTGTGTCTGGAATCTCTATACACATACTGTATATGTTTTGAGTATTTGAACATGTGACCAAGTGCACAAGAATATGGAAGCAGAAAGAGGTGGTCAATGTCCAAATTATTTTTATTGTGGGCAGAGTTGAGCTCACATTTAGACAACTTAGAGCAAACCATGAATCGATCAGGTTGGCTGGGGGTATGAGAAGGAAGGCCTTAGTCTTGCTACATTTTAACTGAGAGCTTTAACTGATCAAACACTGAGTGGCTTTTTCACTGGCACTCAGGAAACAGCACAATCCTCAGCTCTTAATATCACCGGTGGAAAGAGGAAATGGGATTTTTATTCAGCTGAGTCTCACTGGAGGTCCATGTGGGTGCTGATAATGCAGTAAAACACCAAACGTGGCTTGGTGTGTACTCTAGTAGTCGCATCAACACCAGCCGGCACGGCATTAGATCAATGACAGAACTTCACTTTGACACAAGGCTGTCACATGGAAAACTTTACACTAACCCAAAAATCTTTCAGCACTTCCTGAATGCTGGACCGTGTGACGACGTGAACCGAGACAAAGATTTTCCTTAAGCAAATCATGTGAGGACATGTGACCGTTACGTTCTCTTGAAACGCTATTGCACTAATGAGTAAAAAGCACAGTTTTAAGGAGCCAACGCAAAATAAATTTTCATCCTTTTCATATTTTAAATAGTGTAGAGACCACATGGCATACTTTTCACTTTAATCCAGTCTGAATCAGATTTACTCTACTTAAATAAAAACAAACCGTTTTGCACAGAATTAGACCATATTTAATAATCCCAGTGGTTTTCAGTGATTAGGGCTTGTTTTATTTACATGCTTTGTGGAGAACAGATGTGTGGTTTTAGCGCACCGCTCAAGGGGGATAATGTTTTGTTTTCAAGTCGGAAGGTGCGGAGACGCTCAGGAACCCAGTGGGAACGAGATGACTTAGTTTTTCCATTACCCCAAAGAGGCAGCCATCTCTGTATTACTAATTGAACAACACAGAGGAATGTGTGATGAATTCCTGACAGAAGACAAAAACAGGGACTGGGATTGAAACAGAACAGAACCTGGTTAAAAACAGCACTGGCCAAGATAGAAGCAGAAACATGTCGGCGTGAAAGTGTTTGTTGATCTCAACAGGAACAGCTACAAAGCAATCCTAATGGAGGTCTGGAGTGGTGGATAAATGGCTGCTGAGGGCTGGTCACACCACCAATTGGAACCAGTAAACAAGTAAACAAGCTACAGTGCACATGCTCTCTAGCATCCACTTCAGTCTGTCATTAGACGGCATCACACTCACACTTCTCATCCATTTGAAAGAGGATGAGGATAGATGGGGAAAATGTCTCCTGGTGAGGCGTGTGTGTGATTTGGGTCTCCATTTTGGCAAAAGGTGTTCTGTAAACAGCGGAACAGCTGTTTGTTTTCAACACACTAAAGAGAAGCTGCAGTGTGACAAAGGTTCTGTAACCTCAGCAGTAGATCCACACTACCGCTAATGATTGTAATTAAAGAGTCCAGTTGGAAAAGAAGGAAGTGACGAGCAGCTCCGACAAGATGTGGAGTAGACGTAGTCACATCGGACACAGAACGACCACAAGGCTGCGTTTAAGAACTGGCAGGCTGAACACAGTCAAGGCCGAGTTGTCAGCTAGCATGTGTTATGAGAGCTTGTAAACATTTAGGCATTCCAACAAGGACATGTGGTTGCAACTCTGATGTCATATCTACCCAAGCCTATCATTTTCTTAAGTTAGATGCTGAAAAACAGTTTGACACCGATCACAAGTGGAACCGTAGAACTCTGTGTAGCAGTACAAAAACAAAACAAGACGCTGAGCGACCATCGCTCATCGGACCAGATGTACGCAGGTGACAAGAAAAATAGTGACACAAAAACAAAAATGCAGATTCCACGTCTGCATAAGTTGCAGACGCCAGCAAAAGAAAAACATCCAACTTCCTATTTTTAACTAAAAAATACATTGAGAGGGGAAACAACAGTGTGTCGCTCTGAGGCTACCCAGATGAGTCAGTGAGGAGTAATGCATGTCATCACAGCAGCGTGAACAGGAGAGTGAGGCTGGGGGGCAAGCACAGACACCCAAGACATAGAGCTATGATGACACCTCCACAGATCTGCATGTCAGTAGACAGCTTCACGCCGCAGGCAGGCTCAAAGCACCAGGATTAATGTCCACCTAGACTACAGGCACAATGAGTAAGAAGAGCAGACAAAGAACTGAGTTTAAAAAAAGGTAATGGAGTACAAGATAGACTCTGTTAATGTAAAAACATAAAAAATAAAAAGAGGCCAGATCAGCAGTTAGCAACAGGAAGTTATGAACACAAGGGCATTGTGCACTTCCACGCCATTATTGCACAAGGGTTATGGCTGGCTGGCTGATCAGGCATGAATAATGTTACTGTTTATTGCCACTAAACTAGAATAGCAAATACACCTACAGGTCAGCTTTTAGTCCACAATAATGCCCCTGATGCATCAAGGTCAACGCTGAGGTAAAAACATGACTAAAAATAACACGTGCATTAATCTGCACAACAAAGTATCAAAACGTGGCAATGCTCACTTTCACACTACAGCCATTTGGTATGTGGTTTTTATTTTTGTGTTTGTGTGGTATTCATTTATCCCCCAGCTGAATCCCTGTCCTGCTACTCTGAGTAGATAATTTCTCCTCAGGGATCAATTAAAAAAATTAAAAAAAAGATTCCTTTAAAAAAAATGATTGCAACCTTGACCAATCCCACCTCTGACTAACAACCAGGAATTCTTTGCGACCACTGGTCACCAGCTAAATGTCAGTCTCCTAGGTTGGGTGGGAGGGGGGACTGTTTTTTGACCACATTATTGCTGCTGCTGAGGCTGCAGCCACAGTAAAACGGTCTGTCAGTTTACAGATGAGAAGCAACAGAGCCGGTGGCATTTAACTAGATCCTCAGCAACTTTAACAATCGCTGTATGAACAGATTTTAATAGGTCCCTCTTGGATCATAGACTACCAAAAGGCCACTGTACCCACCTCATTTAACAGAGACAAGGACATGATACAGACACAAAAAAAAGATTTTAATAATTCTATTTCATTATGAAATGTAATAAAGCATGACCTTACTTATATATTGTACTATCCCAACTTGATTATGAAGGTTTACGAACTTGTATTCATGCAACAAAAATAATAAGTTTTTTTAATTTATTACTCATTTCTTATTTTACAATATTTTGATTACAGTTACACGTCTTTTCTTTCTCGTGTTTTTATTTTAATTATCAATACATTTTGTTATAAATGGCACAGCTATATGACAATTAGGGATGCACGATATTATCTGCATGGTATTTGTATCGGCCAATATTAGCAATAAAGTTAAATATTGGACATGACCATTCCATTAAAACTGATATGAGGTGCAGATATTTTAATATACTGTATATTATATATTTAATCATTTTCATCCCCCTTTTTGTCATCTGCATTTGGTAGCAGGCCAAATTGATAAAGACCATGAAGAATAATGTAGTCTTTTAATACCACAGCAGAGAAAGCTATGTAGTCTCTGTAAGTAGGTCTAGGGGGGGAAATACATCATTGATCATTTGTGCATCAAACATCATTGGTATCGGTCATCGGCTAAATAAGTTTTAACATATTGGCATATTGGATATCAGCCAAAAATCCAGTATCGTGCATCCCTAATGACATTAACTGGAAACACAAGCTTTCTACTAACAAGAATAAGTAAGTGGGACAAAAGATGTTTAACCCAGCCAAAAAGTGGCCTGGCTTCAAAATATGACTGAAGAGCACAAAAGCCAAAGGACAGATATCCAACCTCCAGCAGCGCTGCCTGCCACCCCCATGTCCACTTTCACCAGCCAGCATGCTTCAACACATGCCAGAAATAATAAGGACAGCATATGGTTTCTCAATATGTACTGTAATACTGCTGCTGCTTCTTTAGAACACACACCTGCAAGCCTGACGCCAACACTCGTTCAGTTTCGTTTCTATAGGTTAGTTAAATAAAATATCTTGGGTTAATTAATTTTATCAAGAATTAAATATACAAAACTGAAAATAAACACACTGACAATGAATTGGAGCAATCTAAAGATTCAGATTTCAACCAAAACAGACCTGATTAAATAAAGTTTTTATCTTTTTACAAATTAAAAATTGAATCAAGTTGAGATTTATATTGAAAACGTAGATCAATATATAGAAGTTCCTCTATTTAAATACAAAATGAAGAAACTTGAAAAACCAGTCATTCCAGTCAACAAACCGTTTCTGTTGGTATTAGCTACTCATGCAGGAAAATGAGCTTGATATTTTCAAGAGGACGGCTCAGTTTCACTTGAACAGAACATCTCAGGTCTTCCTCAGTTTGCCACATTATTTATCTCAGGTTGGTTTGACCTTCATCTCCAGCTGCTGCCATAGCGCTGACCCTTCATGCATCTGTCATCTACAATTTCTGGCTGAGCCTCATATTTAGTACTTCATAATTAATCATCTAGTGTACATACCAAAAAAAAAAAAAAAAAAAAGAAATAAAAGTGGGCCAGTAGTCGACAGCCACCACCAAATTAACATCAACCAGCTGGACGCCATATTAGCTGTAAAGCAGAGGTGATAATTAAAAATGATCTTGGCGGGAGCAAATTGGTCATTTTGAGGATTAACTGTGAAATGACTCACATGGATGAAAATGAATTGCATCCTCTGGTGCCTTAGCCAGGATTAAATGCCACTCAACATGAAACAACTCTTAGTCAAGAACAAAAAAGTGCAGCGATAAAGCATTATAGGTGAAATAAGTACTTTAAACAGTTTCCATTATTGTGTGGTTAGTAAAAGCACAAGTCCGTGTTAAAGTGAAACCCATGAGAGGCTGATGTATGAATGGCTGCCACATCATCCACAGGCACCCACTTATTTTTATGCTAGAGTTTGAGGGATCTGAGTTATCTTTTCACTACGGATGCACCCATCCACTGTTTTCCACTTCCAATACGAGATATCTGGTTTTTAGTATCGGTCGATAGCGATCCGATACAGGAAAAACTGTGCTGAATTAACTCAAAACATTTGTTTTGTTTTTTTAAACACATACATAAATGTGCTGAATTACAACTTTATTGAAAACTCTGTACCAGCACAGAACACTTAAACACACCAATACCATCCAAACATGTAAAAACAACACAACTTTAATTTGTTCAGTCAGTGCAATTATGAGTATAACATCCAATGTAAAATAAAATAATAATAAACATAATGAAACTGACAAAATAATTGACAACTTTGGTTAAACATTATAAATAAACTCAAACAAATCTTCCAAATGGTTCAAGAATTCTAAATATCTGTAATGTAAAATAAATAATAAAGGAGCTGAAATAAGAGGAAAAATAACAGCATCATAGCTTGATTGGCAAATATTTAAAACAAACAGCAATCAGCTCCTGTCCTTATGGATCGGTCACATTGTCACCAACACCCGGTCTAGAATTTCCCCCCACCAGATATCGGTATCGATACAAACATCGGATCGGTACTTCTCTACTTTTCACCATAACATTTCTTGTCAAATCACATCATTCTAAGACAACCATTTCCTCTTAAAAATATTTAATAACAGTACATACTAGACTAATATGCAGGTATGTATACTGTATTTTTTTCCTCCCACAAAGTAAATGCTTAACAAAAATGTTCCCAACTAGAAACTAAAGTCACCACACACACATCTTTGTTGTACATGTTTGAAACTCTTCCAGTGATAACAGCCTAAATGTTTTGTTTGGTGTAAAACGCTGCCCGTGTCCTGAGTAGGTGGACTGTGTGACATGCCCGTAGCAGCAGGCAGGATGAAAAGCCAGTGTCTGCTTTAGCCATGGGGAAGTGGGTGACATGTGGGAGACAGTGGCAGACCTTGATTTCTGTATTTATCATTGGCTTTTAGTCCTCACAAAACAACTTCAACACTGGTGACAGCCCTTACTGGTGTTGCAAAAAAGCCCTTCCAACACAAATAGAAAATTGTGACTTCCTCTTAACTAACCTTTTGAACATCATGTCACACCAACCTCCCCTTTCCCTCTACTTACACCACAACAACAACAACAACAACAACAACAACAACAACAACAACAACAACAACAACAACAACAGATATTACGGTGCCTTGGTTTTTGTGAACCTCTTGCAATTCTCAGGTAAAAACTCATAGTTCTAATAAAATTTCTGCCATAGTAAACAAGGTTGAGAATCTACCATCTTAATATGTTTTTTTGTCCTATAAGTCACGTTTTTTGTTGTTTGTTGCATAATTTGCATGCCCTGTGACTTATATGCTGAAGCAACGTATTTATGAATTTTTTTCTCATATCTATAAACCAATTTCTGGCTGAGATATGACCATTTTCATTCATTCTGACTGAAAAAAATTGAACACTACCATTTTCAGCCACTAGATGGCAGTCGAGTAGTATGGCACACCGTTGTCACGAGTAATAGTTAAAAGTGGTTAATAACGATACAGTCAGCTTGCCATAACCTGCCA
The DNA here is from genome assembly GCA_031762435.1 of Hypsolebias longignatus. NCBI lineage: Eukaryota > Metazoa > Chordata > Actinopteri > Cyprinodontiformes > Rivulidae > Hypsolebias > Hypsolebias longignatus. The sequence continues at coordinate 34,046,288 of JARVGV010000002.1, forward strand.
TCGTCGTCCAGCTCGCCTGGAGCAACCGTCTAATCAGCTTCATTTTGTTGTGCTGCCTCGGCAAAATGCAGCTGATTTGACCGTTAAAGTGCTTTTATTAAGTAAAAGTTCAACTGTGACACACCTTGACTATAATGTCAAGCAAACATATGAAATGCACAGCGTTCCTGCTTCCTGATTTCCTCTGTCTGCGCACTCCCGGTGCACCGAGGCAGCGAATAAATGCAGCTGATTTTACCATTACAGTGCATTTATTATGTAAAAGTTCACCCTCCAGTGACTTTAGTCTGTTGGCTCAAGGTGCAAAGAAGTGCCAGTTTTCTTTTCCACCACCAAGTCAAACTCACAACCTGTTGCTGGAGGACATTTGATTCCCCATATCAAAGGTCTGTCATAAATCTGTTTTGCCATGTCTGATCCAGCGAACGTGAGGAGAAAAACAGGTTTTAGATGTGTATAAAGTGTAAACATCACTCGAACCAAGAGAGAGGGACAAAAGCTGTCAGAGGGACAACCGAGGACAAGGGTGGCAGCTGTAACAGCCAGCAGAGATAAGATCAGGACTTCACCTCTGCGTGCCGTCCCTTCATCACGGGATAATCCCCTGACATGAACATACGAGTCTATCTCTGATTCAAAAGGAAAACTCTATTACTCAGATGTTTTTAGCAGTGATGCCAGGCTGACACACCCTTCAAACATCTGCCCACACTGCCCCGAGGACCATGTCAACATTAGATAAGCCCGAGGAAAACTACATGCAGTATCTTTCATGCATGCCACACCTTTTTCATGAGCAAGTTCACAAAGTTTGGTCTACAATGATCATCCCCGTGGGGAGGATGAAGAAAGCCATCCTATAATAATTCAGATTAGTGTTGAAAAGGGACAATAAGAAAAGATCAAAAAATAATTTTAAAAGCAGCCACTTCCTATGAACACTTTGTTTATTGCTTTTGCTCGTGTGCGGACAGGAGGCTTGGTACTGGTTGTTGTTTACCCGGATTATGGTTTTATTTTCAAAATGAAATGTACTGGAGTCAGTAATCCTGTGCAAAGGAAACAAAAAGAGACAGCTGATGAATTCAAATAACCTCCTAAAATAAATGTTCACTATGTGAGCAAACAGAGCAGCGCTGAAAACAAAGAGGACGAAGCTAAAAATCAGCCAGAACATGAAGCAGCTCAGCAGAAACTGCTTCTTCAGCAGCTGCGTCCAGACACACTCAGAGCATCTCATCACAAAGTTTCATTTCCAGGAGGAGCAGCCTTTTACCCAAAAAGGGGAAAGGTGGAAGATGAGGAAGATGAGGAAGATGAGGAAACTGAGAAACGCTCGATTTGTTTTTGGTTTCTCTTCCGTTAAAGAGCGTGCTCGTATGTGCGCTCAGCTCTGGGGATTGTTTAGTGAAACTCTTCCATGACCTGAATGAGAAATGTCTCCTGTTCCCTTGTCCTGAAAAGAGCATCAGTGATGAAGCATACGCTCGTCTTCTTCACCCTCACGGGGAAGCAGGAGAAAACATTTATCACACTCTCCTCTGCTCAGATAAGGTGTCTCGATTTATTCAGAGAAAAGAGATAAACACTGAATGAAGTGTGTGTGTGTGTGTGTGTGTGTGTGGGGGGGGGGGGGGGGCGGGG
>JARVGV010000002.1:35472254-35483773 GCA_031762435.1 Hypsolebias longignatus
GTTTTACTGTCAGCATGTGAAAACTGTCTCTCCACAACCGATTTGTTGAAAATTGACAAAACGAGGATTGGCCGCATACCCCCATTTCTCTTTGGCACCAGGAAATAATGGGAGGAAAAACCTGTGTTTTCCTCTCCATCTGGTACTCTGGAGATCACTCCTTCCGTCAGCAGCTCCTGGATTTCTGACAGGAGGGAGGAATTTTGTACTGGGCATGACAACACCATCTCCAGAACCCCTCTGAAAGGAGGTGGTTTGCTGAGGATTGAAGCGCGTAACCTTTGCGTACGAGCGCGTTCATCTATCTGTCCAACGAGCACAGACACTGCCACTGAGCGTGTCACTCAGATAGCGGGCGTGCATGATCGTGAAGTGCCGTGCGCGTCATGGACGTCAACCACTGCAGGGCCCCTTCCTCCGTCACACAAGTGACCCACGGGGGGCCCGCCCTGAAAGGGCTGCATGGCCGTTTCAGCGCTGCATTTTACCTGCGGGTCCGCAGCGGGTGCAAACACATGCTTGGTTGAGGCGCTGTTTTCGCTGCACACAACACGCCGCTTAAGCGGTGGCTCATGCTCGCTCTGCGTGGTGCCTCTCTTCATGCTGTGCTCAAAACTACAGCGAGCGTGCCGAGGCTGCAGGTGGGCGGCGTCACTTATGTATGTGAAACGCCGAGCCAACAGAGGTAATGAGAGGTGATTAACCTTGCTGGGCAGCATGTTTACTGAACCCGTGGGGTGCAGCTTTGATCTAGACAGAGAGCACAGGTGCTTTCTCGGCTCAATCTGTGCAGCAAGCGTGAAGCATGAGTGCTTTGTAACGTTGCTCAAGCCAAGGTGTCTTGTAAAGAAACGTTTATCGGAGACCGACTTGTCATGTGTGGGAAGTGTGTGTGTCAGAGCTGCTGAGGGATCGTTCGGTCCAACAGACAGTCTCAAGCAGGTGAGGATTCGCTCTTTGAGTGATGTGTTTTATTTCAAAATCAATAAACATCACACACACTTCCAGCAATGAGTCATCTCTGCTGTTGTCGTCTGCGCGGTGTTGCTGCTGGCCGCTCCAGGGCTGCGTCTGTGGGCGACCTCTCTGGAAACGCTGAGCAGCACCTAGATGACGAGGCAGATGCACTAAGAGGAAAACCCGTTCAGTGAACCCCTCCACCTTCGTGATTGGCGCGAACGCAGAGACTGGGGCTTTGATCTTGGCGGGCGCTGACGCAGCCACGTTCCAGTAGCACGTCACCGCTGGAAGACAAGGCCAGATTGGGTCAGGGCGCCGGGCCGACATGGAGCCGAACCTTCTCGCCAGATCGTTCGATCTTGGCGGAGGAGGGGGCTGGACGGGCAGGCCCTTCATGTCTGCCGCCTCTTGATGATGGCGGACAGCTCTTGAAGAAGGGAGCCCAAGCTGTAAGCGTGGTGGCCGCTGACCTCAGGGAAAGGAGGGGCGCAGAGCCGGGGTGGAGCCAAACATTCCCACCAGATCGTACGATCGGGGGGAAGGAGGAGAGGGACGGAAAGTCCCTTACACTAGCTTTGCCTCCTGAAAAAACCCAAGATGGCTGAGCGTATGCTCGGCTGACCCTATGGGTTACCAGGGCAGCGCTAACGGCCTGTGCGCCCCACGCACGTTTCATGCAGGCTAAAATAAGGCTGTATGTTGAGCGTAGAAAAAAAAAAGAGCCCTATATGACGCTTTAATCCAGCAGATGTGAGCATTCAGTAGCTTTTCATGCAAAACGACGCCACAAAGAACCGTTTTCTTCCTAGTCATAGTTTTAATTAATTAAATAAATAAACACATAACTCACCACTTCCTGCGGCTATGTTCCCTGAAAAGCCGGAGACAAACGTTAGCTGCCGCCATCATGCTCTCCAGGTGGCAGCGTGGCTGCTGCTAGCATCACCTTTTCCGGAGGAATCGTTCGATTCACTTCGCGGCTCTGTCAAAATGCGATGGCGTCGTCCAGCAAGTAGTTCCCACCACGGAGAAAAAAACCTCCTCGACATTAGCCTGAAAAGGGCTGCTCATCTGCCTCTCTTCTGGAAGAAGGAGCTCACAGGAGCGGAAGCTGGAGGTGGGGCGGACGGTGATGGAGCTGGACGACTTCCTCTTCTCGAATAAAAGTCTTCAGTCGATGGCTGAATGATAAAGGGAGACGATTGTCCCGTGTTGGCGGATTATATAGACACGGGGTGGGGCCCACACGGTAGGTGGGCGTGGACTAAAGGTCTTTCAGTGGGCGCGCTGGCGTGTGGGGGATTATCCAATAAGCGAAGCTGTCTAAAGGGCATAGCTCATATGAAATAGAAACAGCCACACTGCTGCTACAATTGTTATTGAGATGATTTTCTCCACCTCTGGAGATATTCACTGCAACTAGGTCTGTGCTTTTGACAGAAAATGTGGACAAATTGGTCTTTATGGCCAAAAACTTAAAACTTGATTAGTTAGATTGTAAACAATCCGTTACTGCTTATTGTTCTGGTTCTGACTGGTATTGTATTTATTAAGATTTTCATTATTGTTAGTATAGTTTATTTATTGTAAAGAGTGCCGTTTATTTAAAATATCATCCAAATGGGTCACTTTTTTTTTTTTAACATTCTTTATTTAAGATTATTGTAAATCCAACATGTATGCACATATCTATCTGTACATGCACTTACATAGAACAACAGAAAAAAAAATAAAAATAAACACAAACAAAAGAGGCTCAGCAAACATTTAAATCCATTTCAGCAGTTGACATTTTCTTCTTTTTCTCTTTTTTTTTTTTTTTCCCCTTCCTCCTCTTTTCCACTCTCTATAACCAATAGCCACCTCATCTATGTGGCCATCCAAAATGGGAGACAGCTGGGGTCCATACACTCAGAAAAATGTCCGTTTTTACATGAAGTTGTGCCGTTATCCTTTCCATTATATATACCTTCTTCAATCTTTCTTGCCATTGTTTAAGAGTGGGAGGTAAAGGTTTGAGCCAGGACAGAGTTATCATTTTCCTTGCAACCAGTAGGAGAATCTGCAACAATTGGACTTTCCTTTTCCCAATATTTTCCCCTGGTTTCAAACCCAGTATGTAATGCACTGGGTTTAGTGGAAATGTGAACTTGAGTATTTTCTGAATTTCTGTCTGAACCCCCTGCCAGAATGGAATCAATACTGGGCAGTCCCAAAAAATGTGAGTGTGATCCCCAATCTGATTACAGTTCCTCCAACACAAATTTGTAGCATTGCTGTCATATTTTGCAATATTAAAGGGTGTTTTGAAGAATCTCATTCTTAATTTCCAGTCAAATTCCTTCCAGCCTGGACTGTGGGTGATCTTAAAACCTTTTTCACAAATCTCTTCCCACTCCTCATCTTCAATAACAATATTCATTTCTAGTTCCCATTTTTGCTTTATATCCATAGAACTGTCAGATAAATTCATCTGTAAATGTTTATAGAAATTAGATATGATCTTTCTCTTATTATTTTCCTCTACACATTTTATAATAAATGTCTCTAAAGGTAATGAATTTAGTTTCAAAGTAGGCCATTCTTTGTGTGATAAAAGATAATCCCTTAATTGTAAGTACTTATAGAAATCTTTGGAGCATAATCCATATTTATCTTGTAACTGCTTAAATGACTTAAGAGTTTCTCCACTGAATAACTGATCAATTCTTATTAATCCTCTCTGTGCCCATCTTTGATAACCAATATCCAGTTTGTTTGGAAAAAAATCAGTAATCTTGGTTATTTTTATTATGCGTGATATTGTCAAAGGTGCTCCTATTTTCTTCCTCACTAGAGACCAAACTCTGTGCGTACATTTAACCCACTCATTTTCAATTTTTAAATCTTTCCATTTCTTTCCCTCCATAAATGGCATCGCTTCAAGAGGTACTAGCCGGCATGCTTTGTTCTCCAGATCAATCCAGTTTGTCTCCTCATTCTGTATAAGCCACTCGACTACAACACGAAGTTGTGCTGCCCAGTAATACAATCTTAGATTAGGCAGACCAAGGCCACCTTTTTCTCTTGGGCTTACTAATAATTTTTGTCTGATTCTTGGTTTCCTCCTTTGCCAAATAAAATTATTAATAATTTTATCCAAAGTTTTAAAAGTGAAGGTAGGTATCCAAATAGGTAGTGCCTGAAAAAGGTACAATAATCGTGGGAGTATATTCATTCTGACTGTTTCTATTCTGCCCAGAAGGGATAAAGGAAGAATTTCCCATCTCGTCAGGTCTGATTTTATTTGTGTAATTAATCTACCGTAATTTCCATTAAATAGTTGTGAAGTTTGTGGCGTAATCATCACACCTAAGTATTTGAATCCCCTCTTAGACCAGTTAAAAGTCACCTCTTTATCTAAAGCTGTCGGCCATTTGCCCTCCAACATCATAGCCTCTGACTTAGTGTCATTAATTTTATAGCCTGAGATTTCGCCAAATTCTTTTAAACCTGTCATGAGCCTAGGGATTGAGCTCAGAGGGTTAGAAATATACAGAATAATGTCATCTGCATACAGTGAGATTTTGTGGGTGACTCCTCCTGCCGTAACTCCATGGATTGTAGGGTCCGACCGTATTCTTTCTGCCAGAGGCTCGATACTAATAGCAAATAGTAGAGGTGAGAGAGGACATCCCTGCCTAGTTCCTCTTTTCAAACCAAATTTCTTTGAGGAGTAACCATTCACTCGTACTTTGGATGTGGGCCCAGAATATAGCACACTAATCCACTTGATAAAATCTCTGTGAAATCCCATTTTTCCCAGTGTGTACTTCAGATACTGCCAGTCCACCCTATCAAATGCCTTTTCAGCATCAAGGCCGAGAAGCATTGAAGGATCCTGTTTTTGTTTTGCTACAGAGATCACATTTAAGGTTCTCCTAATATTATCTATCCCTAAACGACCTGTTATAAAACCTGTTTGGTCTGGTTTAATTATTGTGTGGATGCATTTTTGAATTCGATTTGCCAATATTGTAGTTAAGATTTTCAAATCACAACAGAGCAAACTTATTGGCCTGTAGGAAGAGCAATTTATGGGGTCTTTGCCCTCTTTGGGAATTATAGAAATTATTGCTTCTGACCAAGACTTTGGGGGGTCATTATTTGTGAGGGCGTAATTAAATACTCTTTGTAATAGGGGAGTGACCTCCGTTTTAAAATACTTATAAAATTCCCCAGGGAACCCGTCCACTCCTGGTACTTTGTTATTCTTTAAATTTTTTATAACCTCCTCAATTTCCTGTTTAGTGATTGGGTCTCTCATCGCCCTAGCATCATTTTCAGTCAATTTCGGTAACTTAATTTTACCCAGTAGATTCTTGATTTTTTCTATTTTGCCGTCCATCTCCTCTGAGTCATAAAGTGTCTCATAATAAGCTGAAAAAGCTTCTGCAATATCTTTCGGATGAGACAGTATTTTCTTCGTAAAAGGATTCATTATCTTTTCCACTGTGCGATCTGCCTGTTTCTTGCGCAACTGAAATGCCAATAGCCTACTGGCCCTGTTCCCTGATTCGTAATATTTTTGATTAGCGAACCGTAATGTCCCCTCTGCCTTATGCGTCAACAAATTATCCAATGTTTGTCTATAATCACCAAGAGATTTTAAGATAGTTTCATCGTTAGTCTTTTTATGTTCCTTCTCCAATTGTCGTATATGATTCTCTAATTCGACTTGTTTTTTAACACGTTCTCTTTTAATTTGCGATGACAGGGAAATGAGTTTCCCCCTCAACACAGCTTTTGCAGCTTCCCAAAGAGTAGACACTGATACTTCCCCATTGTCATTGTGTTCCATATATTCGGTCCAGTCTTTTTTAATACTTTGCACTATTTCTGGATAATTTAGAAGTGAAACATTCATTCTCCACTGTTTAGGTTGTTTATCATATCCTAAATTTATTGTCATAACAACTGGGCTGTGGTCTGATAATGTTATTGGCTGAATATGACAGTTTGTAACTTTATGTGCGTCCATCTTCAAGACAAAAAAGAGATCTATTCTGGAATAGCTTCCATGGACCTTTGAAAAGAAGGTGTAATCACGCTCCTTTGGGTGGCTTTGACGCCATATATCTATCAGCCCCATTTCTTCAATCAGACTGGACAGAGTTTTAGCCTTCTGGGGTACTGGTCTCTGTTCATTTGGGTATTTATCCATCTTGTGGTTCATCACACAGTTAAAATCCCCTCCAGCTATTATAAATCCGTCGGCTTTTGTTGTCAAAAGAACTGAAATGTCCTTGAAGAAGCCAGGATCATCTTCATTAGGTGCATAGATGTTTAAGAGGGATATTTTCACCCCTCTAATTGTACCTACGGCCAAAATATAGCGTCCCTTTTTGTCTCCATATGTGTTCTCTAAAACAAAGCCCAGTGATCTATGACATAAGATGGCAACTCCCCTCTGCCTGCCTCTCTCACATGAAGCACTGTAAACCTGCCCCACCCAGGCCCTTCTGAGTTTTCTATGTTCTGTCTCGTTAAGGTGGGTCTCCTGAAGCATTGCAATTGAGCAGTTCAGTCTTTTCAGCTGGTTCAGAATTTTATTTCTCTTTATTGGATTATTTACTCCATTTATATTGTAAGTGATTACGGTTAATGAATCCATTTTTGTTGCTTAAGGTTTTTTTGGGGGATTTGTTTCTCTCTCTTTTTTCCCTTTCCCATAAAAATACTTAAATGACAGTTGTTTCTCCCTCATAGCCGTACTTGATAACTATGATCAGGGTAACGTCAACAGCCATATCTACATAGAAAATGTTGTTTGCCGAGACACATAAAGCATTAAAGAAACAAAAAAGTTTTCCTGAACATGAAAAACAACTGTGAACTTCCAATACCCCAGTGGTTTGCCCCTGAAATAAACTGAACATAAACTTAACAGTACAAACAAACTCAGGGGGTCCCCACCCCCGATCTTCTTTGGGCAGAGAGACAAAGCTCTCTGGGTGTTGTGCACAAAGTGCCTGGGCGATGGTCCTCCAGGATGTCCCTGAAGTGTCCTCCCACCGCCATGGTTGTAATGTTTTCTTCATCCAATTTTCCTCTTTTTCCCGTCCCCACTATTTTGTTGCTTATTTTACAATATTTATGATATAGCCTGAATCTATACATTTAAGTCAGTATTTTATGATAAATGATATTCCTTTACATGTCTAGTCTTATTTTTCTTTTATTCTACTGTCATTGTCCATAGAGTTCCATCTTCTTTGTCACAGATTTAGTCTCTTCTTACCTTCCGTCCAGTTCTGGACTTGACATGCCGACTTTACTCACGACCAAGGACTCTGTCCTCTCTGTTGTCACCATGGACAATGGCTCTGATCTCAGCAGGGTTCAGCTGTTGGTTCTTCCTCTTATTTCCCTGGGTTGTCCATCCGTCCCGTGTTAGCTCCTCTTCCAGTATCTCTCTGTCCTCCAGGGATGCTTCGATGCCGAGATCTTTCAGTGTAGATTGCGCTGCTAAAAGTGAGGGGAAAAGCTTTGTGCCCCCGTTCATGAAGAGTTTCAGCTGAGCTGGGTATGGTGATTGGGCTTTAATGTTCTTTTCTTTTAGCTTTTTTATTACCTCTCGAACCTTTTTCCTTTTCTTCTGCAGGTCAGGTGAGTAGTCATGGTCGAAGTAAATTGTATGCTCTTGGTACTTTATGTTTCTTTGTTTCCAAGCTTGAAAAAGCACTTTTTGTTTCACATTAAAATCCAGAAACCGGGCTATTATGGATCTTGGAGGCGCCGCCGCGGCTTTAGGCTTCGGGCCTAACGCTCTGTGTGCTCGTTCTAGTTTAATAACAACTTCTTCTTGAAACTCTAGAGAAGTACTCAGAAGATCTGTGATAAACTTTGCCATATCTTCTTTTTCCGCTCCTTCTGGGACGCCATACAGCCTGATGTTATTACGACGGAGTCTATTTTCCATGTCATCACATTTAGCTGTGAGGACAGCTTCTCTTTCTAGCAAATGTCCTAGTGCTCTCTCTTGCCGTATGCCTCTGTCCTCCGTTGCACTTACTCTGTCCTCCGCTTCGGTCAATCTTTTGTCCAGCCCCTCCATTCGTTTCTTCAAATCCTCCATGGATGATTCTACCCGGTGTAGAGAGCTCTTCAGGTCCCGGAATGAGTCGGTGTTTTCCTGCCGCAGTTTTCTTAATTCCGCTAGCATCGCGGTTTCCCCGCTAGCATCTCCCGTAGCTTTCAGAGGTGTAGCTTCGGCTAACGTTAGCTGCTTAGAGCATGCCATAACGTCGTCTTTTCTACCAGCTTTCATGTCTTTCTTCTCTGTATTCCGACTAGAACTCCGTCCTCTTAAGCCCTTTCCTCTCAGTTTAGCACTCATTTATCACTTTTCATTACTTTGTCGTCTATTTATTGTGGGTCTGGAGGAGCGGCAAAATTATGCGTCTGTCTTCTCCATTGCCTTCCCGGAAGTCTCTCCCAAATGGGTCACTTTTATTTATTTTTATACAAATGTATTGTTTACTCTGCATATTTTCAAAACAAACATTTTGTAAGTCTTTATTTTTTCTTGTTTTGTACCGAAAATTAACCAAACCGAACCCTCCTTGAAACTGAACCGAACCGAAATGTGATTAGGCACAGCCACAATCCCTTTGTGTCCCGAACAAAGAGCAAAACTGAAGCATTTTATTGTTTTTATGCATTTTGACAGTTCTCTTTCTGTTCTACATGCTTGGTATGACAAACACAGACACATAATGCAAAGATTGAGTTGACTTATCTCCTTTTTATCTGGTTTCAGGTATTTTTATATTGCAATGCTCACACCTCTTACTTGCCGCAGGTGAGATAAAACAAGCATTACATGCTTGAAAAAAAATTATTCATCCACAATTTTGAAAAGGTGCCTATAATTCTGTCCAGCCATTTTTGGTGTTTTGCATGAAATTACATCAGTTTACTGGAAGGCTTTTTTCCCTCTATTTTTTGTGTTGTTCTAATATACTCAAACAAAATAAACCTGTGTATAACAAAACATGCATAATTGCAATAATTTCTGGGATCAATATTTTACAATACTTTTTTATGTTTTACGCAAAGGCTGTATTTCTAAACTTTGCTCTCAGTCTACAGGTTTACTTGTGGTTCTTAAGAGTTTCCAAAAACAGAATGGGAGGAAGATCTTTCAGTTATCAGGCTCCTAGGAACCAAATTCCAGTTTCTGTCCATGAGGCTGACATATTGTCTACTTTTAAGATTAGGCCTAAATCTTTCCTTTTGATAAATCCTATAGTCAGCGCTAGCTTGGGTTTCCTTAGTTATGCTGCTATAGGCCTAGACTGCTTGAGGACAAACTAACCACATTTCTTCACTCGGCTGCTGGTTTTTTTTTTTCACTCTACCTGCTTTGCATTTGTAATTTTTTTCTATCCTTCACATGATTTTTGTCTTTCTTCCAATAGAGAATACACCTGCAACTACACCTGGACCTGCCATTGCATGTTCGTTTGTTTCTCCTCCCTGTTCTCTAAAACCCAGTTGGCGGAAGCAGATGGCTGGTCATCCTGAGCCTGGTTCTGCTGGAGGTTTCTTCCTGTTAAGAGGGAGTTTTTCCTTTTCACTGTTGCCTTTGTGCTTGCTCAGGATGGGAGACTGTGACAAAGTGAAGATTCAATGAGGTTCCTTCCTTCCATAGATAACTTTTACTAATTGGCTTTTGTATGCATGTGAATGTTTCTGTACAGTGCCCTGAGACAATGTCTGTTGTGATTTGCCGCTATATAAATAAACTTGAATTGAACTTTGCTTGATAAATGGCTCACTTCACAAACCAAGTGACTTTGCCAGGTGAGAATTATGTTTCTCAGAAACAATTTTTATACCTCTTTAATACAAACCCTAAAACATGACAGCCCAAACTGGTCAGTGCATAATTCTGTGTTTTACCTGGACTCGTGTTTGCAGCCGAGAGAACTCTGCAATCAGGAGGTTGCACTCTTTCTCCACCACCTCCCTTCGACCCCTCTCAGTCCAGACAGCTGCTCGCAGAGCGGACACTGCCTCCCTAAGGTGCTGGTTGTCTTCCTCAATTGGGTGATGCTTGGTATCCACAGTAAAGCTCTCAGCTCTGCCTACTACAAACTCATCTTCATGCCTGAAAAGGATACACATTTAACTGGTTTCAAGTGGCTTTCCATCACATTTCAAGCTGCCCTGCACTATTTTACACTGAGTAACACACCTGGGTGCTGTGCAAAGTTCTTTCAAGCACGGGAATGAGTGAATGGTTTTGCGTCGCTCCCTTTTCTCTCTTTTCACCCGGAGCTGCTCCATAGAGCGAAGCTGCTCCATCTGCGTTGACAAACCCTCCACCTGGTTCTGCAAACCCTCAATAGTCCCTGTCAGCCTGCATAGAGTGGGTGGGAAAAAAGCAATGTTACATTATGGGGATAAAAATAAATAAAAAATATGGAAAAAAAGAACTGAAAAGCTCCGGCACCTCTCAATCTTTTCTTGCGAGGCTTTGCTATCTATCACTAGGGTGTGGTTGGTGTGTTCCAGTTCTCTGGCTGTGCCGTCCAGCTGCTCGTACACTTTGGCATGTTGCTCGTTCATTTCCCGAAGAACCTCCAGCTGCTTTGTCAAGTACTGAAGAAAAGGAACATGTTCAAATGTTTAAAAGAAACACCGTTATGCCCTGGACAATATTGGAGGTTAGATTAGAAGCTGCAACTAAATCACAATGTTCATCTGCAGACACAGCATGACTTATTAAATATTTTAAGTCTCCTTTCCTCCTTAGCAATTTGCCAGGATTTACTGTAGTGAACAGATCCACCAGTTGACAATATATTTCATTTTTTTCCCTAAAAGAGTTTAAGTGACTGGTGAAACTGAGGTCTGAGGATTTTTGCCCAGCCAGCCTCTGATCTCTATGATCTGGTCCCAAATAATGGCAGAAAAATTTATAAATTATTTTTATTACATATACTGTACATGCAAATACAGTACATTGACCTACCACTATTATCTGGAAAATAATAATTAATTTTGTTTACGGTCAGAAAAGAAAAGAAGATGAGAAAGATGCTTTCTAAAGCACAGATGGGGCTTGAAGAGCTGTTTGTTCTAAATCAGCAGTGTGGAAAAAGCTAAATTTCCAGTGAGCTATGGCAGCAGTGAAAAGCCCAAGAGTACCCAGGAAAGCAAAGAGTCATAAATTGCCTTTAGTTATGGAAAGTCAAACGGGTCATAATTCACATGCTTAGAAACATCCTCCAGCATTTTATTATGATTAAATACACCAGCAGACAAATGATAAGTGCAACTTGTCCATAACGAACACACAAATTTGAGCTGATTTCACAGATGGTTCTTAGTAATTACAGTATGGGAAATGATTTACAAATTTATAATGTCCAGTTAAAATGGGCCACCATCACAATCATATTCTTTATAACAGCACTTGTAATGACAGTTTCTTAACAGCAAAAAAGGTTGAATCATGTCATCTGGACTTCGTTTTTTTGTTAAAAAGAAACGTTTCGCCCCTCATCCAA
>JARVGV010000002.1:35693034-35705607 GCA_031762435.1 Hypsolebias longignatus
TATATACATACATATGTGTGTGTTGTGTATGTATGTGTATAATAAAGGTGAATGTAGACCTTTTAAGTCTACTGTATTGCAGCTGCGATTACATGTTTCTGCCATTAATCTATTTGGGAGCCATATATACTTTAGAGGAATGGTGCACGATTGTGAACTCAATCACAGTGTGAGAGGATGTCAGGGCACACGCAACTTCCCGTGAATCACGCACTGAAAGGCTATCACCCAAACCTCCAAGGTCCACTGCCAACTCATCAGTCATCATGGAGCTGACCGCGCCACAGGCTGATCAGCAGTACACACTCTCTGGTCACAGGGGACGTGCCGAGGCTCAGCCCCTCTTTCCATCCCTCCTACATCCATACCAATGTCCATATTCTCTGCTCAAACCATGGGATAACATATTCCAAGGTCTGCATGTGACTTTGAGTCCCACAGTTCTGTCACTCTGCCTTTATTGTATATGAAACCGAAGACCATGGTAGCTTGTTGTGTCACACTGGTTCAGCTTTTAGATGGATTTTTTCTACTGTGATGAATAAGAAAAAAACAAAATCATTTATCCAGCATAATGTAGGTGGCTGAGCATGGAGAAAACATACATATTTGAGTGACAAGAGGAGTGTACGGCATTAGGGAAAACACCAATTTGCATGATTACGTAGACAGATGAGTGATTTACCTGTGCTCATGTCTGACAGCCTTTTTTCATAGACAACATGTGACTGACATCTGATCCTGCATTCTTCAACTCTAGCCCCCAACAAAGCTTCCATCATGTCCTGTAATTCATGCATGACAGTGACAGGGCGCGGATGTTTATTCAGCCATTTTTTTCCTCCAGGGGATGCAATAATAAATGCCCAGTGTGTTTGATCCTGCATTTGTTAGAAAAGTCCTTTAGTTCATGTTTCAAAACAGTTAGCCACAAAGTCTTGGTTTAATAGTAAATGTGGTCAATGAGTAATATTTTTCCTACAATGAGACTTTCAAATGAAAATAGTTAAAAGGAGTGGCTCATTTCCACTGAATTTGGGTTCTGTGGAAATGTTGTGAACAGGTAATATCTCACCTGTTCTGGATAACATAGAATATCAGTTTGGAGACAGTTGACAAACTATTCTCTAATTCAACACACATCTAAGACCAAAGTGAATTGTTGCTTTCTTTACATAAATCCATCCATCCATCCATCCATCCATCCATCCATCCATCCATCCATCCATCCATCCATCCATCCATCCATCCATCCATCCTTTCATTCATTATTATCTGTACCTGCTTATTCTGTTTTGAGTCTTGGGGGTCACTGGTGCCCACGTTCAGCTATCACTGTGCGAGACAACCATTCACTCTTTTACTCACACCTAGGGACAATTTAGAGTTACCAATCAGGCTAACATTCATGTTTTTGGTCTGTGGAAGGAAACCGGAGTACCCAGAGAAAACTCACGCATTCGTAGATAGAACATGCAAACTCCACCCAGAAAGACCCCCGACTGGTATTTGAACCAGGATAATCTGCTTGCTGAGAGGCAGCAGCTCTACCAACTGCACCACCGTGCCACCCTTAAATAAATCCAGTCCAAAATAAATAAATAATAAATAAATAAATACTGTACTATCACAGTTTGTGTGAATACTGCATTATAAAAGTATTTATTACTTTATCAGCAAAACTGTTATGATTTTTTCCTGGAACAACCCTCTTCTGCAATGGTAGTGCTGCTGCTATTTCTAAAAACTGCTGCCAGATTTTACAGTATGAAAATAACTATCATGCAAAACTGATAGCAATGAAACTGTTTACAAAAGGGTCTTTTGAATGAACTGCTTTCAATCTTTTGTGAACGAAGTTATTCACAACAGCGATAATCCACTTTGTTCTTAGTCTTGCAAAAACTAGCCATTAGCTCAGAAATCCAGTCAGAAGTAAAGTCTGCCTCTCCAAACAGACCATTGAAAGAACTATCTACAACAAGTAAGATACTAACTGTTCACGTTTTTTCCCAGTGCTCCACTTTGAAAAAAATTGAACTTGCACTTCAAGGGTTTGATTCTGCTGTTGTGCATCAATAGGAACACTTTAAAAACCTTTACCAAGAGTCAACCAATATTCTCTGACCCACTGCTTGCCTTAATGTCTGCATTCTATTTCAACTTTTCCAATTACAGTTTTAAAGTTTAAAAGTATTATCTGCCTATTTGCTTACTCTTTGGCTTATTCAAGCCCACTGCTGCTGTGCGCATCATACAGAGCTCGCTCTCTGCCATGCATTCACATTTAGCACACTCATGCCCAGCCTAAACCACATTAGAAAATAGATATGACAATTTCACACATATAGCGTTTTCCTTTGCCTCACTCTGATTCACCTGTGGCCAAGCAATCTTCCACAAGTAAGCAAAATAATAAGTAATTACCATAATGTTTGAATAAAAAAAAAGAGGTGTTAAAATTTCTTTTTTTGAATGGAAGCAGGAGTGTTGGAGGGTGGAGGGTGTCGAGGGGGAGAGAAGTATTTGATTAATCTTCTTAACACGTTTCATGTGCAGATTCTTTGAGTTAATTTCAAGGACCATGCCTGAAGGAGATTACCTCCCCATGCTCCTGCACATTTGCTCATGAGTGATTTTGTTTATTCATGTTTTATATTATAATGCTTCTCCGTGCCGTCTACAGCCGCAGAACCACCGGCAAAAATGCAATTTATTTCCTGCACTGCACACGATGGAGACAGCTGATAATGTCACCAGGAAATATGAAGACTGCTGGGATGGGACCAAACAGACCGCTATTTATGTGTGGAATATAAACAGTTTTTTTGTGTATGTGTGGGGGGGGGTTCTCCTAACCCACATATCTTAGACACGTCTACTTAAAAAGGTGCTTTTTTTGTATCATGTCACCATGTCATTCAAATTTAATGTATAATTTGAGCATTTTGTTATGGAACACCAAAATACAGGCAGTCCCCGAGTTACGAACGAGTTCCCGTTCATAACCCAATTTTGCCGTAAGTCGGAGCGCTACCCACGTGGCAGCCATAACTCCGGATTTTCGCTGTAAGTCAGAAAAAGAACTGTAAACGTTGTTTTAAATACGTTTTTTTCAATGTAACACAACAACAGCGTACTTAGAACGCCGTTTGGCTGTATTTCCAAGCAGATAGCTAACACAATACCCTAAAAAATAAAATAAAATAAAATAAAATGCTGCATAAAAAAGTCAACGTGAGATGTGATGACGGCGCCGTAAGTCCGAAATACCGTAAGTCGGCGGCGCCGTAACCCAAGGACTACCTGTACTCAAAATTAAATAAATAAATCAAACATTGTGTAATAATAATTTGTTTTGTTTTGCTTATTTATTTCATAATGACTCTTTTCAGCAGATTGACTTCAGCTGTCCATCAACATCAGTGGTTTGAACCTTCACGCCCCTTGGCTGATTCTTCACATCCATTAGTTTCCCTGAATACCCGCTCACTGGTACAGCTAGCCATAGCAGCTAGCAGCGGCTTGCGAGGATCACGTTTGATTTTTGGCAGCCCATCACTTCTTGTCACGACACCTGTAGCTTCTGAGAACGTAATCCTCTCAGTTTGATCTGCTAACGTTACCTGAGCTGACCGAAGTTCATGCAACTCTGCCATCATGACCGTTGACCTAGCAAGTCGCTGCCAGCTGCTATGCTAGCTGTACCAGTGAAGGATCAGCCAATGGGTGTGCAGGTCCATCCCACTGACGGTGATTGACAGCTGAAGTCATTCTGCTGGAGTCATTATGAAATAAATAGCTATCAAATGAAATAAAAGAATAAAAAGGAACATTTTCATAATAACGAGATTCAACACATACAGGCGGTCCCCGACCTATGGCGCCATCGACCTACGGCACTCCGTACTTACGGCGCCGCCCCCAGTGACGTCATCGCGCTGTAAGTTGCCTTTTTTATGCAGCATATTATATTTTTTGGGGTTTTTTTAGGGTATTTTGTTGATTAACTGCTTGGAAACACATTTAAAAACATTAAAACGGCTGTTCAAAGTTGTTTTACATTGAAAAAACATGTTTAAAAAGACGTCACCGATCGCCGTTTTAGTTTCGGTTTTGATTTACGGTCGTAAATGCGGACATACGGCGCCATGTGCGTTCGGCTCCGACCTACGGCAGAATCAAGCTATAAACGGTCCTTAGGTCCGGAACCCGTTCGTGTCTCGGGGACTACCTGCATTTCATAATGCTTTATTTATTTATTTAATTTTGAGCATTTTGGTGTTCCATACTTTGTGGGCTTTTCTTTAGATATTTTGACTGACATATCAATCATCTGCAGCTGTGGTAACATGCATCATTATAGAAAGTCATAAAAAAGGTCAAAGACGTGTGCAGGTTCTTAGAGGTTGCAGATTACACTTCTGCACAGTCACCAATCACACTTATCATCAGCAGCTTATTCAAAGCTCATCCCAGTCAGTTTGCGTGCCTCCTTCATATTAAAACCCATCCGCAGCGTGTTGTCATGACATATATGGCACGGCCCACTCATTTTTCATTGATGCAACTCAGTTATGAACATGCATCACAGTGTCTTTCATCACTCCTGCTAATGTGAATTTATTTATTCCTCTGGCAGTGATGGGGGGTGGACTGACACAACTGTTTACAGTGACTCCTTTGCTCCCTCCAGATGACGAGGACGACGATGACGACCGGCACTCTTTGCCCGAGCAGACAGCCTGGACGGCAGGATTTATGGGCAAGCCGTGCCCATCCTCCCCACAAAACGCATTGTCTACGCGCGGATCGTTCAGCCTGTCCTTGCTTTATCGATCTCGTTCCTCACAAGTTCACAACTTCCGCGTTCTTGGTGCTTCACTTGACAGGGCCGAGATTTAGTGAAGGGATGAGGTCAGATAGAGGAAGAGAGATGAAGGGAAAGGGGAGAGGAAGAGGAAAGAACGGAGAATGAGTCAAAGTAAATGAGGAAAAAAGAAGTGGGAGGAGAAATCAAGAGCGGCAGTAGGAGAATGAAAGCGAAGAAGAAAAAGAAAATAGCTCCTTGGGGGGGAACGCGGGTCTAGACCTGATTGGACAAGATTGATAATTGTGTGTAAAAGTCTGCAGAATTAGTCCATGGCGCTGTTGAAATTCACTGGGAGACACATCCAGCAGCTCTTAGATGTGTTCACATCAATCCTGGCACACTTGCTTTGCAGTGCAGGACTCACACACACATGCACACACACACACACACACTCATATACTGTAAGTGTTTGACTCTGAAGTGGTCAGAGAACAACCGCTGCACAGTCAATCCAAACATCGCTGAGTCTTACTTCAGCACTTGTTCCATCAAGCGATTTTTGCTTTTAGCACTTTTAATTCTGCCGTGACACATCTCTTAAACTTTCTTGGCGTGTACAAAATGTGTGCACACATGCGTGAAAACGTACTGACAGGCACACATTGTGACGTACAGTACGGTACGTCTGAACAGTTAACCTCTTTGTGATCCTTTGGACACTTTGATGCTTTGGATTTTCCTTCTTTCTGACACTGCTGGCCTACAGATCACTTGGAGGAGAGCAACTCTGTCGTGTTCACAGCGCCCACAGGGAGTGTGCTGAACGCAACGGAGACAACTTGCATACAGCTAAAGTTTTATAACGTTTATGTCAGACCTTGTTGAAACTAATTGCTTTGACAGGTTTAGTGCTGCTTGTGTCTGCTGTAGATTGAAGGTGGCTCAAACTTCATGCTATTTTGAGATCCTCTGTGCATTTATGTAATGTACTATACATTTGTTCTCCTAATGCGTACACAGTTCATTGTTAATGGCTTCTCTGTGCATCATTAAAAAATCCACCATCAGAGCATTCATAAAGCCGCTCCTCATCTTTTTTGCCTTTTAATTCAGACAAAAACAAAAAACAACAACAGAATGACTAAAGATCAGAGTCTATCTCTATTTGATTACTTCTATGCCTTTTTAAAAAAGACTCACAAATAGAGCTGGAGCGAGCAAAATGCAAGCAGACGTGCTATTCTTTTCGAAATAAGCAGTAAAAAGAGGGTATGGAGTATCTGATTGAAGTGCTGAACAGGAAAATGAAATGTGGCTGTGTGCTGTCAGCATGGAAACCTTTGATAATGAGACTTTTTTATTTCCTTTACTGAAGTCAGTGAATGTAGCGCGCACACAGAGCAATACACACGGGAGAGGAGTCGAGAGATTTGGGCTGCGTGATCCAAAAATAAAATAGGTCATCAAATTACCCCAGTGATTGTGTCTACCTGCCCAATTATGATTGATCTTTGCAAGAGAAAACAAAGTGCTGTGTTTTATTTGCATGTTAAAAGATGCCCCGCACCCCTCTGTCTCTATCCTCCCGCACTATAATTATCTCAAATGTGAAATGCTATTTAGGTATTCATAATTTATTTCTGTGTGTGGGGAGGACACAATAGACAAGCCCTGAACGCTCCGCCAAACCTCAGTATTTTTTTTTTTTTTTTTAGTTAATTGAAAATCTCATTTGCATGAGCAGAAAATCAAACACTCATTTCCACACACGAGATTATTGGGAAGATAACTGCTGGTGTTTGTTGTTTCATATTTGATCTGAGCATTTCCACCTAATTACTAAATGCTGCAAAATAGAGCGAGAGTGTAACCTCCAAACTTGTGCGCAGGTTTTGGGTTTCGGTTCAGATGCCTCTCTGCATTTTTTGTTTCCCAAAGTCTATGTGCGCTCAGGCGGGTGTTTACTCTTTGCACAGCCCTGGTGTGTTCATATCAGAGAGACGGGGGTTGTATTGCTGTGCAGCAGCATCACTGTGTCAGCTTCATGAACACCAGCGCCGGCCCAGCTGGATGCCATGTAGGTAAGCAGATGCATTAAGGCGACTGTAGCAGTCAGAGCCGATGATCAGAGGTGTCCCGTTTCACCCCTTTACAAACAACCCCATGTATTCTAGCTCCTCTTCTCACCAGCACACACACATGCACACTGACAACCCAGTGTATTCCAGTAGGACACCATTACAGACCAGGCCTCAGCCTCTGCTCCATGCTTGAAGCTCATTAATGCAACCCCCACAAACATGGGCGGACATCGGGAGATTTACACCTCTCCTGCTTATCCTCCCTTTACTTTCCCCCCACAAATAGCCACCAAATCTTTGATTAATGACATTTATTTACCAATCTGAACCACAGATGAAACTGGTTTCAGTGTCGCTGTACAAAGTCTACACATTTCTGTCTTATATACAAAAACATGATCAAAGGGTAAATTTTAACGAGACCATAAACAGTGAGGTGAGATGTTGCAGAATGCATCCAAGGCTAATTGCAAAGCTCACATGCTGCATGATGAATCTGTCGCATTGATGAGAACCCAGAGACTGAGAAAAGCAGAATCAGCCTCCAATATAATTGAAAAGGTTTATTTAAGTGAAATTAAAGTGAATGTATACAGGGATTAATCTGAGGCCTGTGAATGGAAAGAGTGAGTTAGTTTCTGGAAGCAGACGTTGGGCAGCAGATAGTAAAGTCTGATTCGTGGTTTCTTACGGTTTGTTTCGTTAATGGCAGCAGAAAGAGAAGGCAGGTGGTTTTCCAAACATGAAGGTCCAGGTGAGTAGAAGGCGAGTGGTGGATGGCGCAGGTGCAGCTGAGGAAGGAGCATCACATGTGTGTACCACCAGGTGATCCAGGATGGTCGGGTTCAGAACAACAAGTCTCTTGAAACACAAAGTCAAAACACAATGACCTTTTCGATTTGTTCAGTCTCAAACTTGTATTAAACGCTGACAAAACCCAAGGGATGTTGTTTTCAACCAGGAAGTCGTTCCCAGCAGTTCCCCCCTCGATTTTGTCTTTGAATGGTGTTCCTATTGAGTTTATCGATTCTTATAGATACTTGGGTATCTTGGTCAATTCACATCTCTCTTTTAAGCCCCACGTCAAAAACTTGGTAAGGAAACTGAAAGTCAAACTGGGTTTCTTTTTCAGAAACAGATCCTGTCTAACTCTGAATGTATCTGTGACTTTCCTTCCCTCCATTCATTATGGTGACATTATTTAAATGAACGCTCCTACAAGCACCTGCAGATGTTAATGCTGTCTATCTCGGTGCGCTAAGATTCACAACTGGCTGTAAACTACTGTACCCACCACTGCACCCTGTATTCACTGGTTAACTGGACATCATTAACTTCACACAGACTTTCTCACTGGTACATTTTCATCTTTAAATCACTTCTCGGTCTGTTGCCTTCATACATCTCCTCCTACATGTCACTATGTGAATGCAGCTCAGTGTGTGTTCTCAGGACATTACATGCAGTGTTCCCTCACTGAGGACTGAACAAGGCAAAAGGCCCTTCTCCTACTCTGCTCCTGTTTCCTGGAATATCTTGCAAAAAGATCTGAAGTTCTCGACCTTGACCTCTCAAAGTGACTTCAAACATCTACTAAGTTCCTGGGAAAAACCAATGCAGACGTTCTTAGTTTTACATCGCCTTACAACCTAGATGTTTTTTGTGACATTTTTAAATACATTTTATTTCCACGTTCTTCTCAATTTGTATGCTTCCTTTTATGATTGTCTACTGTAGACTGTTGTCCACTGTTGTTATAACTCTTTGTTAAAATCAGGTCACTCTTGTAAATGAGTTCCCGAGGCTCAATGGGATTAACCTGTGTAAATAAAGATTGAATGAAAAAAGAAACAGGTTTAAAGGAGATGTCACTGTTTAGGACTTCACTGTCAAGACAGAAGGCACAGCTCAGTCAGAGGCACTACATGACAGGAATGGGTTTTAGGATTTGTGCACATCAAAACGAGCCAGGACTGGTTAAAATGATTTATTAATAAATCACCACTGGAGGAGGTCTGGTTCTGGGCCCAGTTCAGATCTGTAGAGATGTGGGTTAGAGAGCTGGGCAAGACTGAAGGTTCAGGGAATGATCATTATAATAGGCAGAGTCACTAACCTTCACAGTTGAGAACAAGGTGCTGACCTTCTGTTGGATCTGGAGGATGATGTCAAGAACTGCAGGCAGCAGAAGAGAGTGAGCATGCAGAGTGCAGCTTTGGAGAATGTCCAGAAAGAAGGTCCAGTGGAGCAGGCTTGAGTCTAGAACCGTTGGTCAGAGCTCAGAATCCAAATCCAGAGGATAATCCAGGAGGCGTAGTCAAGATAATCAGAAACTGGGTCAGTACTGTGGTCAGATTTCAGAGTCCAGAACAGGCAAGGGCAAAGCAAGATAGAGGATCCAGAAGACGGGCATGGGATCAAAACATGAAAGACAGGCAAGGCTTTGGCATAAATGTTGGGCATTTACTCACACAAGACTTTCGATAATTTGGCACTGGATGACTGAAGAGCTGTGGGTTGAATAGAGCTGTGAGCAGGTAGAAGGCATGAGGAGTAAATGCAGCAGGGAAAACAAGGGGGCATGGCCTAGCGTGAGCAGGGTGGACGTAAATACTTTATTTATTTCCTGAGGACAACAGGTTTATGTAGGAGAATATAAGTAGTTTAGGGATAGTACCATAAGATGGCAATAACACACCGGAAGGATGTAAGCTGCCGTTAAACCTCACCGAAGAAGAAGAAGTAGAGTGAGCAGGGCAGGACGAACTCAGGGATGGGTGACAGGCAACTCGGACCCTTAAAACAAGGTTGGAAGGGTGAGGCATGAACACAAAGGCAGAACATGGCAGATTGGGACAGAATTGTGGCACTGCAGGACAAGTTTGTTTAATAACTTAGGAAAATGAACAATCACAATTTTGATGTAAAGTCAGTTAGACTATTACATGTGGATCTATGCCATTGTGCACCCTGCTGTGATTGTATCATACAAACCCTTTCCAGAAAATTAGAATATCATGGAAAAATTGATTAACTTCCATATTTCCATTCAAAAAGTTGATCTTTAATAGATGATAGATTCAGGGCCCATAATTTAAACAATTTCAAGTATTTATTTGTTTATTTTTACATAGTTTGGGGCTTCCAGCTCATGAAACCCACAAAAACAGGATTTCAAAAAATTACTGTGAAGAAATCAGTCCACACTGTAAGAGTACCACTGCCTACAGCCCCTCCTTCAAGATGGCCGCTGATCATCAACACCTGGCAGTCATCAACCTGATGAGGCTTTCTCCCTAGTGCTACTCTTTGCTGGAGCATATCACCATCTCATGGTATTTGTGCTTCTGGTCTGAACATTGTTAGTCAAAAGAGTTATTCACCTGTTTCTCTCGTCTCCAGTGTTCCTGACTCCTCGGCTCTGGTTCTCCTGATCCTGGCTTGATTCCCCTCGTGCTCTGACCTGGTTCTCCTCGTGACCCGTTTTGGTTCTCCTCGTGCCCAGGCCTGGTCCTCCTCGTGAACTGTCCTAGGTTTGCCTTGTGCTCTGATATGGTTCTCCTCATGACCCATCCTGGTTCCCCTCATGCCTTGTCCACACCAGTTGCCTGCCTTCCTCATCCAACTGGTCTCTGGACCTGTTCTTTCTCTGCAACTTTCCTAAGGATTGAAGGTTGGATCAAACATCGCCCCTCAGCCTGTAAGAGAGAAAACAACATCTAATTACTACCTGTTCTCCTACAATTTCAAAACCCTCTCTGACCATCTTCCCCCTCTTTCAGGAGCTGCAGAGAAGCTTTGTACTTTTATTCACTGTGTTAAAGGTGTTTAAATTTCTTTATCTTATCATTTTAAACCTTACTGTGAGTTTATCAAGCATTTTGAGTTTTCAGAGTTCACTGTGACATTGTCCCCATTTTCAGTTGGTGCACAAGCTGATTATCAGAAACTGTTCATGCCTGCATGATAAATTCATTAGTTTTCCAAGAACAGAAAAACACGGAATGTTAAACCCAGCTTTATCCCCTGAGAAGATGTGTGACTGAGAAGATGTGATGTAACTGGTGTGTTTGGCCTTGCTGATTTCTGTTTCCTCTGTTACTTGCCTGAATAAAAGACGGGCTCAGACTCCATCAAGTTGGAGTTCATTCTGATTTTGGTCAGGGTGAATTTCCCTCTTTGCAAAGAGCCAATCAAAAATCTCACTCTGTTGTTGTGTGTGTGAATTATTTCTTTAAAGGTTCAAGGGAAAAAAACCTATTGCACTGTAAATAATGAACACTGTTATTTTGTACCTGCCTGTGTCTGTCTCGTTCCCGGTCTCATACTAGTCTGGGTTTCTCGAGTTTATAACACACACTACTCAGCTTTTACAAAAAAAAAAAAGAAATTAGGATCACAACAAATCAATCCAAATATGGTACTTTCAAAACAATGACAATCTTCAATACTTGGTTGGGAATCCCTTTGCCTCGATGTGGCATTGAGGCAATCAGCCTGTGGCATTGTCTGGGAGAAATGGAAGCCCAGATTTCCTTGATGCTTGCTGTCAGCTCTTTTTTGTTGTTGGGTCTGGTGACCCTCATTTTCCTCTTGAATACCCCATAGAATAGATTCTCAATGGAGTTTAGGTCTGGCGAGTTGGCTGTCGAGTCAAGCACTGTGGCATGGGCATCAAACCAAGTTTTGGTGCTTCTGGCAGCATGGGCAAGGTCAAGGTCCTGCTGGAAGATGAAATCTGCATCTCCATACCGATCATCAGCAGAGGGAATCATGAAGTCCTCTAAAACAATGGTTCCCAACCTATTTTCTTCAAAGACCCCACTTCTTACTTCCTAGCCAATCTGAGAGCACCCAATCCCTCGCTACTCCGCTCTCCCAAAATACTCAGATTAATCTCTTCATCAAATTGATAAGTATAAAGTAAATATAAGTCATAGTAGTTAAATAGAGAATAAGAAAATAATACAAGAATAAAGTAAATAGTTACAAAATTATTTGTAAAAGGTTTAAACTGGTAGTTGTACAACATAAATAACAAGACCACTGTTTTGAGAATTACATAACATTTCTTTAAAAACTAACAGCGTAATCTTAAAAACAGTCTTGAATTTTTTTTAGATGTAGTTTTGTCAATACTTCTTCCTGATCCTATTTTGCCATTTTCAGCTATTTTAGCTATTATGTCCTTGCCAATAAGACAATAAAGAAATGACAAAAAATAAAAATAAATAAAAAATGACAATAAAGAAACCCTGACTCTGATTGACTCTGACAGTGTTAGAGAGCAGGACCAATTTTTATTTTATCCACTGCATGAGCCCCACACATCAACTTTACAATTTTTAGGCAGGTGGGTTTCAGAACGTTTCTCTAATATTATACAGATTTTCAGCCTTAGTGATTAAAAGGGAACACTCAAAAGATCCTTCTGTAGCTCTGTGCAAATCACTGCCTGCTTTTTCAAAGGCTTTTTGATGTCAACTGTTTGTTCCTGAAAGTATTCCTGACTTTCAGAGTCAGAGTCTTTATTGTCATTCGCACCACATGTGGTACATGTGATGAAACGAGATTATGTACTTAGGGTCCCAGTTACATCGAGCAATAAAATGCAAAAGAAAACATTACTAAGATCCAAGATGTGAACTAAGAAAAACACCAACTAAAAATACACTAAGC
>JARVGV010000002.1:35918835-35929089 GCA_031762435.1 Hypsolebias longignatus
TATATGTGTGTGTGTGTGTGTGTGTGTGTTTATGTTTCATCCTGTACATTGTCCATGTACGTTTGTTTTCCTGGTTTATGTATTTCATTTTACTTTGGTGGAGAAGCTTTTATTTTCTTACTTCCTGTTTTTGCATCACTTCCCGTATGTTCGCGCCAGTCTTTTAAATCCGCGCCTAGTTTATTATAAGGAGAGGTGAGCGTGCAGAATTGTTTCCTATTTATTTGTTAGAATGTTGTAAAACTGTTGAAAACATCTTGAAACTTAAGTTTGTTTAACTCAATGTGTTATGTTATTTGCTTAATTACGTTAAATTACTGTAATGCTGTTTTTACTTTGACAGTAACAGCACTTTTTGGGTTAGTTCATGTTAAGTAACATTCATCAGGTTTTCCCAGGCTACTGTAATTCTGTAATTCTTTTCTGTTTTCCCAATGAAGGTATGCAATGACTGTAAGGGCATACCACAGTGATGTATATTTTTTATAACAATGTTATTTTATAGGTGCTACATTCCACCTGTCCTTTTTTATTCTAGCTTCTTTGTGGCTTGATTTGTAATTAATATTTCATAATACTGTATATGGGTTGTGTCATTTGTGTATACCTGTCTACTGATGACTGACTGACTAATCTTCTCCTGCTTGTCAGTGTAACAATAGTTTTGTCTTTTTTTTCTTCTCTCTCCCAGAACCATGCCAAAATATAGACCTGTCCGTGTGAAGATACACAGAGTCAAACTTGTTCAGAAAATCATTGGTGGGGGCGTTAAAGTTTCATATCTTCCATATCACTCATCACATCCCAGCTCAGCTAAGCTCAGGTCAGGTCAGACAGAGTCACCTGTTCCCACACCAAGCACACGTTTCACTGACAATCCAAATACAAGTTGTAACGCTTCTGAAGAAGAGACAGCATGCTGTGAGGCAAAAAGAAAAGAACTGAGCTCATGGGAGTCCATGAAACATGAGATGTTGCAAGAGTCCTACAAATCCTCAGCACCTTCCTCCAACATCTGCAATATTTGCAACGGACACGCTGAATATCGCTGTTTGGAATGCAGCAGGACTAGTGTTTTTTGCAAGTCATGTGTTGAGAAAATGCACCAAAATTCGCTGCACCTTCCAGAGAAATGGAATGTAAGGTCTTTTTCATGAAATTTACTTATAAAAGTTTTATTTCTGACTTACTAAGTTCTTAATTATATTAAAAAAAACGTCTTTGTCTTTTTCTTGTCTCTTTAGAAAACCCACTATGAGGCGGCTTGTCCGCAGAGTGGGGACCACAGTACCCATGGAGCGTACTCAAGAGATCTCAAAAATTTTGGGAACACAGGTTTGTTTATACAATATTGAATTATTAATAAGATAATTTTTACACATTTTTAGATATATGTTAATTAAATGTTGGTGTTCACGTAATGACTGTATTAACCTTGTGCCACCTGAGTTATTCTTTAAGAGATTGCTTGGAATATATTTGGCATTACTCTTACACATTTGGTGTTATACTTGAATTGATAAGCCTAAAAAAATTTAAAAAAATCATAAAAACATGGTTAAAGTCTGAGATGGTTTGGACATGTTTTGAGAAGGGATTCCATCCATCTGTTTTCTTTTGCTTATCCGGTGTTGGATCACCGGGGTAGCAGCATAAGTAGGGAGTCCCAGACTTCCCTCTCCCCAATGGTCCAGCTCCTCCGGGGGAATCCTAAGGTGATAAATATACTGAATGAATAAATGAATACTCCTTCAGTTTGAGTTATTGCAAATGAAAAAAATTGCAAGTGTTTCTGACGTCATGTTTTAAGGCCAGCACGTTACTTTTGGAACCAGAAGAAGGTGGGTCCTGAAAAGGGGCTGGTACACCGTTACTAATGGAAAAATGGCTATAGTCCCTCCAGCGTGTACTGGGTCTTTCTCCGGTTCTCCTCCCAGTTGGACGTATCCGGAACACCTTTATATAGCCTTTAATGAACGTAATTTCAGAAAAAACTTACCTTCTGTTTTAATACAAAAGTTACCTTCTGTTTATTAATAACCATGTTTTTTTTTTTCTGTCTTTGCTTTAGGTCGAATGTCAGGAAAAGGTATGTGTAACAGCTCTTAAATGATGAGATGTAATGCAAGATGGATCAAAATATGTGGTTGCCCTCAATATTGTATTTGCCAAAGCTCTTTTTTTTAATTTTTTATTATTTCATGATAAGAGAGAACAGCTATCTCTGAGGAGCATAAGGTCCTCCTCCAAAATTCCTACCAGCAAGGAATGAACAGGGTGGGATCACCGCTGATAACAGCAGCAGCAGAGGCCACTGGTTTGGCACCAGCTGTTATAGATGTATGTTTCTCCATGCTATTACTGAAAAACATTTTGCAACTCTGATGGCGAGAAGTAATTTGATATGAAAATAAAAGAAAAGTGTGTGTTTTATAATAATTAACTGTGTTTTTTTGTTTTTTTTTTTGTCTTTTAGAACTGGATTGGAAATTATCGTAGATCTCTGAAAATGTCTTCTGTCAGTAAAGGGCCGAAGAAAAAATTATATACACGTGACCTTTCTGCCTACAATCTTTTTTGCAGGGATCTTCTGCAGAACAATGGTAAGAGAGGATTTGTTATAGCTGTTATAACAAACATTGATGTGTATATCCATACCTGTATATTTTGGAAGAAGAATCCTATCTTGCTGGTTTTCTTGTATAATACCTGTATATGCACTGTCCATTTCACATCTAATTTTAGAGGGGTTCCTTGTCTTTCTCCATATGAGCTTGGTATAATCTAAATTGATTGCTTGCCGATTATTTTTTTCCCCCTTAGGTAACCTGCAAGATATTAAGCAGAAATGGTCTTCTTTAGGGGACGCACAGAGGAAGAAGTACGTTGAGGAGGCAGCAACTCTGAAAGCTGAAGGGAGAGCAGACCATCTTAGCCCTGAGATGTGGAAACTTAAATTGCAAAAGTATATGAAGCGGCTCAGGTTTGAGGTTTGTCATATACAGTACTAATAACTTTTAAGAACGTTTAAGAATCTTAAGCCATTTAAAATATTTAGTGGTGATGCTGGAAGGAGTTCAACCTGTAATCAGTGGGTTGCCGGTTTGAATTCTTGCTCCGTCTGTCTCAGACATTGTGCCTTACGTGCTGGTGGTGGTCTGGTGACACTGGTGCATGACAGCCTCACCTCTGTCAGTCAGCCCCATTGAAGCTCTAGCTACAATCCAGTTGCTCACCACCATCAGTGGTTACTGAATGTTATGTGAAGTGCTTTCAGGTCCTCTGGACTTGATAAAGCACTATACAAGTACTGTACAGGCCATTTACCATTTAGTGATGTGAAAAGCTGTTTGCACATCACAGATTTCTTCTGTGCTTCTTGGTCACATTGTGTTTCACATCTAAAATTTTATAATTATCAGATAAGGTAATGCAAGTAAACACAAAATCAGTTTTCAAATATTGATTTCATTCATTAATGGAAAAAAGATATCTAAACATACCTGGCCCAATGGAATGAAACAGTAACTGCTCCCACACCTTGTTAAATCATGAATTAACTGGGCTAAAGCAAATTTTTTTCAAAATGGATCCACATCAATTTCACTAGCCGAACCCTGGCTTGAATACTACTTCATCTGCAGATTTAAGTAATTTATATAAAACCTCTCTGATGGCTGAAAGATCTCAAAATGCAAATTCAAAAAATGTAGAAAAACATTTTTTTAATCTATCAGTTTGCTTACAAAGCCATTTCTAAACCATGGGATGCCAGCAAACCACAGTGACAGCCTGCACAATAAGTGTAGAAAACATGCACCTAAGGTGAATGAATGAATGAATGAATGAAGGATGTCACAGAAGAACCCATAATAGAATCCAAAGCTCTGCAGGCCTCACTGCCGTACTTAAGGTCACAGTTAAAGATATAACACAATGAAAGACTGAAAAAATGGCCTCCATGAGAGATGAAGAAAACCTCTGCTGACCAAAAAGAACACAATCATTACTCTCACATTTACCAAAAACATCTTGATGATCCCCCAAGATTTCTGGAAATTATTTTGTGTGCTGATGAGACAAACGTTTAGCTTTTTGGAGGTTGTGTGTCATTTTATGTCTGTGACCTAAAACTAACAGAGTTTCAGAAACGTAATCATTTTCACAGTCAAACATGGTGATGGTATGGTTTGTGGGGTACTTTGCTGGCTGCCTCAAGAGCTTGGTGATTTGTTATAAATAATAGAATCATGACTTTTGCTCTGTAACAAAATATGAATGCCTAACATTAAGCCCTGTCATACTTTGGTTAGGCTACAGAACAATGAACAAGTGCACAGTAGCAAGGCTAATAATAAAGGCTAGTAATGAAAAATAAAAAATTGAAGCGTCCTAGCTAAAGTCTGGACTTGAATCCATTTCTGATACTGTAGTATTATCTTAAATATGCCTATCATACCCAAAAATCCTCCAATGTGGCTGAGTTAGCCAAACTTCCACAGTGGTGATGGTGGTGATATTGGACAGTTATCACAAACTCCCAGTGTCAGTTGTTGCTGCTAAAGGTTGTACAACTTAAGGTATTATACAAATGGTACAATTACTTTTTCATATAGATCCAGGTTGGTTCGGATAGCTATTTTTCATGAATGAAGCTCAAACAAAAGTAATCTGTAAAGGGGCAAACACACATCACTGTAAGCAATCCATGGTTTTCTTATTGAAAAAACAGTAGTTAATAGACTAGCATGAATTTATTAATTTGATATAACTTTTCTTACCAAGTGTAAGGGAATTGCATAATATTGTACTGTATTTGAGTACGTACTTATTTACTTGAGTAAACTACTTCAATAACATCTTTCCCAGCTCATGTAGTCCTAATGTTGTGCATGGCTTTCTTATTCTAAACACTGTTCAAGGTATCCAGTCTTGAGATGATCGGTGTGGATACAGCTGTGATTTTGTTCGACCATCAACGGCCCAACTTGGAAGTACTTCAAGTAAGCAGCAAAGGAGGTGCTGCTTTTTTGGCTTCAACAGACACACTCAACAGTTTTGCTTTTCATTTTAAAGGTTTGCACAAACTGATATGGATACCTTAAACTTAAATAATAATAAATAATGGCACAATTAACTCTATTCGTTCATTTATTTTGCACTGTTTCTAGCAAACTCTTCATCTGCTTCTGCTGTCAAAGAGCCAATTGATGATCTTGTAAAGAAAGTGCGGGATCTATTCAACAAAAAATACAGTAAGGACACATTATAATACCAAAAATAATTGCAGTCATGCAACAAATGGCCAAACTAAGTCATTCCTATCAGTTTCCTTTATTACAGTAAATATTAGTTTAATGTGTCTTTGCACATAAATGACTGAAACACCTTATCAAAGAACCAAGTGACTATTAAGTTTTGAGCTCTAGTAATAATCCACTTTTCTTTCCTCAGCTTAACTGCAAATATTTACAATATTTTTTAAACATTTGCCTCTCGTTTTAGACGAAGCAGGGGGTAGAGGGAGGCTACCGTACCAGTCTCTTCAAAATCACAGCATCATCATAAATGCTTCTGGGCTGCCTGATGGTCTGACCCTGAAAAAGCCATCCTGCTATGGAAGGAAACAGTTAGAAGACCTTTTAAAGGCTGCAGAGCAAATTTCCTTTCAGATCAGTAAGTGGTCACACTTAAGTTGATAGTTTATATACTTCTCATCTAAATCATCTGCTTATAAGGTACATTTAAGCATGTACTGGGTGGTTGGTTGTTGAGGGAGATTTTTAATTACGTGTGTTTTCAAAGTATATTTTCATACCTACATACATGCTCACATACAGGTGCAGGTTGTATAATTATAAATTCATGATAAAGTAGATTTCTTTATGTTACTCCGTTCAAAAAGTGAAACGAATATACAGTATTACATTAATTTATTACATATAGACTGATATGTGTCAAATGTTTATTAGAATATTTTTAAAAGGTTTGATATTTAAGACACCTGGTGTCACACTCTAACCAGGTAATTAACTCAAAATGCCTGCAAAGGCCTAAAATAATTGCCTTTCTGTCTTATTAACATACTCAAAGCGTTTCACAGATGATCCCCGGAGCACCATCATATTCATTATATATATTGTATAGGAGCAGCATCGTGGCACAACTGGTAGAGCTGCTGCCTCTCAGCGAGCAGGTCCTTGGTTTAAATCCCGGTCCGAGGCCCTTTTTGGGTGGAGTTTACATGTTCTCTGTGCATATGTGGGTTTTCTCCAGGTACTCCAGTTTCCTCACACAGATCAAAAACATGCATGTTAGACTGATGGTGACTCTGAATTGTCTCTAGGAGAGAGTGAATGGTTGTTTGTTTCTATGTGTCCCTGTGATGGACTTGTGACCTGACCAGGGTGTGTCCCATGCCCCTTGCACAGTGAGTGGTTGCAGCATCATGTCGAGGGGTCATGCTGTTTTTCAGTAGCATGGACTGTGAAACTAGACTAAGTCAAAGTGAAGTTCTAAAGATCATCATGGTGCTAAATACAGGGTTTTTCTGAAGTAAATCTTGTTTCAGCTTTTCATTGTTGGAGACTGTGATGAAGGTTCACTGTCCAACTGGACAATGACCCGAACCATACAGATAAATCAATACTCGACTGAATTCAGGGGAAATTTGTTAATGTACTGGAATGGTATAATAAAAGCCCAGACCTCAGTGCAATTGAGAATCAGTGGTCAGACTTGAAGATTGCTGTTCACCAGCAGAAACCCATCTAACTTTAAGGATTAGGAGCAGTTTGGCCTTGAGAAATGGACTAACATCCCTGTGGAAATACAAATGCATATGGCAAGCTTATACAGTACAGTATTGACATACCCAAAGCAACTTGAAGCTGTAATTGCTGCTAAAGATGAAATTGCAAAGTAATGAATTTAGGGGGATGAATAGTTATGCACATGCACACTGTATTTTTTAGTTATTTTGTCAGGTTTGTTGTTTTACTCAAAATAAAAATAAATAAAATGTTAAGATCTGCAGGCAAGTTTTATC
The DNA here is from genome assembly GCA_031762435.1 of Hypsolebias longignatus. NCBI lineage: Eukaryota > Metazoa > Chordata > Actinopteri > Cyprinodontiformes > Rivulidae > Hypsolebias > Hypsolebias longignatus. The sequence goes on from JARVGV010000002.1 coordinate 35,925,884, forward strand.
AAATTATAAAAACCCAGAAATAATACATTTTAAGTATTATTTTAGTCATTCAAACATTTTTTTTACATTGAAATACATATTTTTATTAAATACAGCGTCGCCGACCTACTAATTCAAAGATGTTGAGAATGTGTGAGGTATATATTATGTTCTTCATGGAATTTTCTTTTAACAATTAATCGGTTTCAAATTTCTAATAATTTCTATCTTTTCTCTTCAGATACACAGAATGTTGAGGTGGCAGCTCAAACATCTAACACTACTGTGATAACCACAAATGGTATGTGTTCAGATTAAATACCAGACACAAAACGTTTTTATCATTTAGTAAAGGTGTAAAAGATGTATACTGTACTTCAGTACCTTCTGGAGGTGTTAACTTGAGGTTAGAGCTACGACTTTCAGATTTATATGTTATTCTTAATTCTTCACTCATCATTCCATTTGACATAATATGAGACTACTTTCGTTTTGTCTTAATAATACAGTTTTTTTATTTGCATTGTTTGGGTGTTTTTAGCATCAGTTTGGGAATGAAAATATGAGATTTTTCTTCCCAGCGCCAATCAAATTACGTGTAGGTATTGATAATGATATCTACATACTAGTTATTGGCAATAATGTTCTGTGTTAAAATAGTTAGCTAGCTGAAGCTTTCAACCAGACAACCCAAACCGATTTTCCCCGACATTTGAAGCATCAATCATCTGTAGCAATTACACATTTATAGTTCAATGTTCTTGTTTTAATTTCTGCCTACATTAAAGCTTTTCACATTCAAACGTACAAATAACAATTGTGTAAAGCTACCTTCTTGATACTTCTACTTAAATTAACACAGTTATTGGTATTGATTCGTAATATAAACATATTCAACCTTTGTAGCCAGAACAATGTTAACGTAATGTAGTTTTGTGCTTTCTATGTTTCAGATCCTGAGAGTGAAATCCAGCCACAAACTGTTGAAGATATTTTGGAGGCAATGTGTGGGACCAGTACGTTTCTTGCATTTGTACAATTTAATATTTATTAAGTACCACCGTAGATGTAGGAAAATGACTATGGTGGTGGCCCAACAGTAACCACCTAAAAAAAAAAATTCCGGTATAACTCACGATTACAGTCGAAATAACATGTGTCCCATTGTTTAGATGTGCAGAGCGGTGAGGAGCCTGTGGAAGTAGCGACAGTTGAGGCAGGGGTAACAGCAACAGGTAGTATTTCTTTTAATTAACTGATGTTCTATGCATATTTTACAAACTTTAAACTCTTTTCATGATATAATGGCCTCTTCTGTATTTTAGAGACTCATGACTTTTGCTGCATCTGCCATAACCATTACAATGACAAGAAGAAAAATGCACTGAAGAAATGGCGTGAGTGGCGTCTGTGCAGTGCATGCCAGCTGTGGTCATACTTGGCATGTGGTTTCAGGAAGAACTTGTGTTCTCATTGCCAGCATCACGGTCCCTAAGGTGTACTTTCACTTGAGAATACTCTGTTACCCTGCTACTTGTTTAGTTTTAAAATTGTACTGCAAGGATGTTATGTTCATTATTCTGTTCTGAAAGGGTGTTTATATGTTGTTCTGCTGTCTGAAGAAAAACTTTCAAGCAGCATGTTACGTGCATGAAAATGTTGACTGTACATACTGTACAATGATGTACGTACTACATAATGTCATTTGCACAGATGTATTGTGACTGTGTAATTTGTAATAGATAACTGTATTGACATTTAAGTTTTTATAATAAAAGAGATGTCCATTTTGTAAATGGAGATACACTTTGAAGTTTGTTTAAAATAATTTACAGATAACGTACCAAGGCCATTTCATTAGTGAGTGGAAGCATGCCATTACAGTTGCATGAAACGATGTTGAAATATTTCGGTTAAAAATGAACATAACAGGGACAACAGAATCTACACAATGCCAAAGCTTCAACATTACTTTATTAATGGCATTTATTTCTTGGCAATCTCAATATTGTGACTGCTTGTAGTTAAAACATTTTTGTTAAATGACCCATGCATCAAGTCCAAACGTTCTATGTACATGCTGTTCCTCGTGCGAGTCTAAGATCAACAGCAAAATGTGTGTATTTAAAAAATAGCTATGCTTATTACCTAAAGACTTTAATTTTCTGGTATAAAATGGACACAAAGAATACGTTTGCCAAAAGAAGGAGTAACTTAATGTTAATTGGGTTGATGTGAAGAAGGCAAGTAGAGAAGGACACCAACCCCCCTTGCGACACAGCAAGGATCTGCATTTTTAGATGATGGATGGATTTGAAGAAGATAAAATTTGACACTTCAGAATGCAGTATGTCAATGTGCAGAATGTGCACCAGTGTGCTTCAGATGGAAGTGAATTTGACAATCACCAGTGTATATATGAAAGGGAATGTTATGTTTACAGAAAATAGCACTTGGTGCTAGCACCTAGAGAAGACGACTGATGGACACCTGCGGTACCCCACATTGAAGTGCCTCCAATGCTGAACTACAATCTTTGTGTACATAGACGTACCAGATGAATGACCCGCAGAGAGCTGGGACAAAAGTAGCAAAGGCTACCATCAGTAATGCACTACGGTGAGAGGGACTCAAATCCTGCAGTGCCAGGCGTGTTCCCATGCTTCAGCCAGTACATGCCCAGTCCCGTCTGAAGTTTTCCAGAGAGCATATGGATTATCCAAAAGAGGACAGGGAGAATATTGTGCTCAGATGATTGGGGCTGTTTTCTGCAATGATTGACATTACAGCTGATCCGTGTATTATGGTGAGAAAAAAATTTATTAGGCTGTGGCTCATTTTTACCCATATTGTGTAAATCACTCAAAACAGTCAAATATGAAGTTAAACCACTTACAAATTTATTTTGGATTAGTCAAACATTTAGAAGAGATTAATCAATCAGAATTAATTAATTGATCTCAGAGGGCAATTAAATGTTGTATTTCATCATCCTGATTTCATTAAATAGTTGTTCTAGATGCTGATGCTGTGGACAGGAAGGATGTCCTGTAGCGGATCTGAAGAAGCCTCTCACTGAAGATACTGTTGTATGACAGTCTGATGAAGAGGATGCTGAGGGTTGTCTATAATGTTCTTCATTTGATGAAGAATTTTCATTCATTCAACCTTTATTTAGGCAGGTTAATCTCATTGAGCCTCGAGGACTCATTTACAAGAGAGACCTG
>JARVGV010000014.1:0-14818 GCA_031762435.1 Hypsolebias longignatus
ACACGTTGATGCTGGAGCACAGGATGCTCTCCACTGCACACCTGTAGAAGGAGGTGAGGACTGAGCTTCTCAGACCACCTCGTCTCAGCCGCCTGAGGAAGTAGAGTTCCGATAGCACATGCAGAACAAAGTAAAACTACAAAAAAACAGGAAACACTGCTGAACCAGCATTCTCATCATTTTTAAGAAGACAACATGTCAAACGTAAAAAAATGTTTGACATGTCACTTGTTTGTGATGAATTTCCTGTTTAATCCCAGAAAGTTTTCCCAGTTCAGATGAGTTTCCCTCATTTTGTCCCCCTGTCCTCTCTCCTGTCTCTGTGGGTGGGGCCTGTGAGTTCTGAACTCCTACTTCATCCTCTCCTCCTCAAGACTCTACATCATCAGCCGGATTTAGAAGCACTCTCAGCACCCCCCTCCCACCACATCGTGTTAACACAGTTTCTCCTGTACCTTTCAGTTAAACAAACTCGAGTCCAACCATTAACTGGACCCAGTTCTGCTCCCTTCCCTCCAGTCTGTCAGTTGTGCAACTTCAAAATAAAATCAGTTTTAATTCAAACTCCATGATTTCATGAAGAAACGCACATACTGCTTTTAATAAAGTTTACTTCCCAGTGGCTGCCACAGCCACATGTTCTGCCAGATGTGTCGGTGCTTCTTCGAGGTTTTCGCCATCAAGTTTCAGCTCCGTGTCAGTCAGAGCTATTTTTACACAAATGTTGTGGAAATGAATCACTTGTAGACGTTAATCCAGAGGTAAGTTTCTGAGAGTTTTAGCAAAATCGGTCCGGTGGTTCATGAGATATTTTGCTAACAGACAAACAGGTTTGGCACAAAAATGAATAAACAAAGGTTTTAGGTAACGGTTTTGCACATGGCTCCAAGCACGTGCTGTGAATGAATCTCAGCTACTAATTATGTTTCTGTCAAACTGAATGAATTATAGGCACAGTTGTGTTTTGTAAATTCAGTTGGCTGTGCATGGCGGCCATCTTGAATCAGGTTGACTGAAAGTTAATCACTTGTAGATGTGCAGTCGTTGACTACTCCCTGCTAATTTCATTATAACTGGAGCTGTTCGTGAGATATTTTGCTAACAGACAGGCAGCCATACATGAACACAGATATGGAAAATAGGTCTTCTGATAATATGAGCAAAAACGGAGTTTTAACTTCGAGCAGTTCATCTTTTTCCAAATCAGCACAGATCAGGGTGACGCGGGGGGAGTGGGGGTCAGGAGGAGGCGCTCTCCCTCCCTGGTGGGACTCGCGGGCGCCCTCTGCCGGGCGGACCCGGCGCACACAGCAGAGCACGGGACCACTCAATCCACGCGCGCGCAGTTCAGGAATCAGGACTCACTCATTCCTCCTCCAGGAGCGGAGCCAGCCCGAGCAGGAGCCGCCGCGTCGGGGTCCTCCTCCCCGGCAGCACGACAGGCAAAGGGACGGAGGACAGGGACAAGCCTCTGGCTGCACCGTCCCCCCCCCCCACATAAAATAAATAAATAAAACATCCACAGATTAAAGTAGAGTTCAGGCAAAGAAGAAGAGTTTGCAGTTCCCCCCGCGGCTGGGGGGTTCACGCGCCGAGGCGGCGCTGCCGACATGGAGAAAGTTCTCAATTGCGTGTTTGCAGCCGTGACCCTGCTGCTCTCCGTCCAGGGGGAGGCTTTTAAAGGTAAGTGCAGTCACCTTTATGTTCCTGCTGGCTCCAAACACACGCGTAATTCTTCTCTGTGCCATGGTTCCGCGCGTTGGAGATGTGCGTAAAAATGACTTTGCGCACTCTTCCCCAACTGTAATGTCTGTATTTTTCATTTTTCAATGAAGCACAACGTCCCGTTAAAGCTCTGCACGTAAGCGTGACACCAGATGAGGCTGGCGTGTGAAGCGAGCTCGCACGTTTTCACAATCAGCTGCTGTGATCGCGCGCTCCGAGTCAGCTGGAGTTTGTTTCCGTCCGCGGTCCGGGTGCGCGCAGCCTGCAGGTGCGTCAAACGCACCGCAGCGACGTCGCGTTTCACGCGGAGCGCAAGTTTAAAGAAGTGGTCAGTTTTTTTTGTGTGGAACTCGGTCTTGATCTGATGTGATCAACCTCGAGGGGATTCACGCGGCAAAAAAAGAGCCGCTGGTGCGTTCGCTGGTCCTGCTGGGAAGCAGGAAGCCGAACGAGACCTGTCTGTCACAAAATGTTTGTGAAAACAGGAGAGGCTCAGTTAAAAGTGTATTTTTTTTACACTTTAAAGGATTAAAGTCTCGCAGGTGTGGATTATAGTTGGTGCGTAAAGCTTTAGTCTCCTTCTCAAACGAGCTCCTCTGCGCGGGATCAAAGTTTACACAGCCGGTTTCAGGTCAATGTTTGGTTTTGACTTCATTTGGAAATGGACTTTATTGCTTCAAATGTTCAAAGAATTAAATACTTGGATAATGTATTGATAAAGAATGTATTAAATTGTTATTTTCCTTAAAGCTTCATTAATCCTGTTTTAGTTTATTCATGGAGTTGTGAGTCTAACAAAGTTCATATTTGCACTCAAACTGTGCAGATGTTTTTATTCTTCTGTATATTGACTAGAATATTTTTATTTAGCCATAAAGAGGTCATATTAGCCGTCACCACGACATTATCCATGTGGAAACGCATTAACCCACATTATCCAATCAATGGTGGCACAAAGAATATCCAGACTGAGGCTGATCCATACCCAGAGGTTTGCTCGTGACTCTCAGAAATAAATACAGTAAATGGAATCGACTTCTTTAATGTTGTGATCTGTTGGACATGTTGTGAGATTCAACAGTCAGCCGGTGTGTTTTGTTCAGAGCCTGCTGGGGGCAGCATGGTACACGCATAATATGATCCTCAGACGATGAAGCACTCAGAGAGGAGGACGCAGATCAGGATCCAAATGCACTTTGGGAATGTGTGGAAAGGGGAACACCAACTTGAACAAAGCGTCCTGAATGAGAAGGAGTCCCTGCGTTGTCTTACAGGAGGCCTGTTCATGGTAAATTGGGCAGTTTTGACCTCGCAGGTCAATTTTAGTCACTGAAAACTCTCGTTCTCTGAAAGCTCAACGTATTCCCAGTCCGTTCTTTCCTGAGGTTTATCAGTCTTGCCCTCTGGCAGCCTCAGGAGCAGATTTATTGGAGTTGGCTGCTCGGCGGAGCTCTACACGGTGCCAAACCCATCGATTGGCGTGCTCCTAATTGCAAAAGTGTGTGTAAATATGTAAACCAGGAAGGAATCAAGCGGACATGTTTTACTCTGTAGGTGACGGATTACATGGCAGGAGAGGCAGAGTATGAGGCAGGAGGCATTTGTTACATGGAGGATGCAATAATCAGATCACAGAGGTAACCAGAGCACCAGCGCTCAGCGTCAGAACCTTTGACTGGGCAGCTTCCAGTCGATCAGAGACAAGAGTCCTTTAGAAAAGTCTTTTAATTTACTTGGAAGGAGTGAAACCACAGCACTCTATTAGCTTGTAGCTGCTCGGTGCACATTATGGAACTAAATGTAAAGAAAGAGTTCTCTGCACATCAGATGCTGCGGTCTGACTCCTGAGCGCTTAATGTAGAAGACTTGTTTTAAAAGAAATGTCATGCAGAGCGTCCAAGGGATGAGCAGCACATTCTAAACCTCAGGTCGTTCATGATCATTTGAATGAAGCTTATCAGAAAGCAGTGCCACCGGTTTGGTCATAAGGAGGCTGAAGGAGAGAAGCACGAGCTCACATTAAACAGCGAACAGGTGTGTATGCACTGTTGCACCCAGTCGACATCTCCAAAGACCCAAAGGTTTTCTTATTTTTCCCGTACCACCCACCAACTTCCACCTGGAAGCTTAACTCAACTGACTGACCTACATTAGGCTGGTTGTAATCTGTAGGCAGACGAATCCGAAGAATCGGACAAGCTCTGAAAAGACGTTGAGCTGGAAATAAATGGACTGCGCTGCTAAATGTCCACGTGAAGAGAAAGATCAAGTAGGAAAACTTTCAAGAATAAATAGTGGGGAACAAGCATTGTGGATAAAGTGTTGTAAGCTCGAGTTCAAGTTGTGTTTATTTGTCATGTTAACACAAGGTTAAAATGAAATGCTGAGGATGAGAAGCACCGATTTGACTTTTTATAAAAATCAAAGAACAAACAAGAAATACTAAAGCATGCAATAAGGGTACAAAAATAAAGTACCAAAAAGTGAAAAGGTAATTATTATAATTTTTTACAAGGTCTTAAATAGAGATAGTAAACAACAAAAAGGTAGAATATAACGGTTCAGCAAGATGAATTGGAATTATGTCACATAATTAACATAAACTGCACAGGTTGTGTGACAGGTTATTGTGCAGGTAGTGACACTGAGACTGAATCATGATGGTAAGATAGATCCATAGATACTGTATCATACATGATACAGCCACATAGTGCAGCAGCAATAAACACACATATTAGCTGTCACAAGCTAATATTGGTCATATTAGTTGTCACAGCTTGTGGATAATATCTGTCCTTTAGTCTTTTGTCTCAATCATCCAGGTAGATAACAATAAAAATGGTTAAATCGTGTCATCTGGACTAGTTTCTTTAAGGGAGAAAAGTTTCATCTCCCATCCAGAGGACTTCCTCAATCTACAGCCTGCCAACCAGATCTGTCCCGTAGCCTTCACTGCTGTGATTCAAGCCAAGCTCCTGTTGGATGTTGTAACATTTCTTCAACTCTAGTTTAACGCCGACATACTTTACTCAACAAATATGTACCAGAGCACCAAAAAGCCCAGACATCTTGGTCACAAATGATGATGTTGCTTGGTGGACTTATTTTCCGTCTCTTCAGCTGCTTCCACGGGTGGTTTTTGGCATCCAGTCACAAATTTTGCTGGCAAATTTTTAACTTAAAGTGCCACTGAGATCAAATGTTTGTACTAAGTATGAATGTGTTTTTGGAACGATAACATTAATAAAGCATCGCAAAGAAAAACTGACGCCGCTGAGATAAACATTTGTTGAGATATTCACGTGCACAGTGACAGGAAGTGATGTCAAAGGGGAACAGCTGCATGTAAACTGAGTATTTCCACAAAGGCTGATGGTACAGACAATCAGAGAGAGAGAAAATAAAGAAAAGTTTAAATAATGTTTCAATAAACAAAGACCAGGAAGTTCCCCTTTGATGTCACTTCCTGTTTCACTTTCTCTGCAGTGTTTGAAAAAAGCCAGTTATGTGACAAAATGAGTAAAATGGCTGATTTTATTTGATATCAAGATATTTTCTATAAGAATGAATGCATTTCACAGACACTTTAAGGAAGTATTAACAATCAATTTGAGAAAAACGCATGGATTTTATCGTTTGGACTTTTTCATCTGGTTTTAGCGACTTTGCGATGAGCGCCTTTAACCTCAACTTTTGTGATCTTGTTTATTTGTCTGCACCTGTTCTCTGTTTTCTTTTATTCCCTTCTTGTTGCATTCACAATCAACAAATCCAAATACATCATTTGCCATGGCATGTGTGTTTTGCTTTTCCTATTATGAAATTTTTAATTAAAAAAAAAAAAAAACTTTTTTTGAAGCACTGGTCTTTTGAGATCTGTATTCCATCTCTTGACTGAGAACATTAAATTCCAGGGAGTTGCACGCTCTGTTATGTTTACCACATTCTCCAGCAGCCATAAAACCTGCCTTGTTTTCTGATAGGGGTGAGCCGTGCGCGGAGAATAATGTCCCCATGCACGCTCTGAGCGTGGAAGAGCCGCAGTTTGTCACCGCAGAGTGACTGCTGCTGATAGCGTCCTGGTTGACCGATCCTGATTGTCATCCAGGCTGTGACGAAGAAGTAAAACAACACGTTGGCTGCTGCTTGAGAAGATAAACAGCACTTCATTTGAAGTCTGGCAATAATTTAAATAGTTTTTCACTTGTGAAATGTTTGATTTTTCTCTTTCTCTGCATTTTCTTAGAGCTGACTCAGATTTAATAGAGACTTTTCCAAAAGGTGTCCTAAAGAGTGGCAGTTTCCTTTGTGTGAGCCAGTGGAGAATGAAATTAAATATGCATGTGAGTTTTATATTTTAAATTATTTTCCGACCCGGCATTTGAGCCGTGTGGTGATTGATGACAGTACAAAGCAGAAAGTGAGGTGTCTGCGTTCTTCTGTAACTTTGCTTTTCTGACACGTTTATTATGATGATAATGAAGAGTGTTGGAACACATGGACTTACTGAAGCTGTTCAAAATGCTCCAGGCACACGTGCGGATTCCTGGAAAAAGGGGTCTCAGAGTTTGTCAGCTGAGCTGTCTTAAGACTGAGCATGTTGGTAGATAAGCAGTTGGGAGGGGAGGGGGGCGTGAAGATGATTGTCATCGGTGGTGGGCACAGCTAACCAAAACGTTACTTCCACTTGACAATATTCCGTCAATTGAAAAAAGCTAACACTAAACCACTAATATTAAACCACTAACTGCTTAGACCAGTGTTTTTGTAAGTGGGGGCGCCAGGGGGCTTTAGCCCACCCCAGAAAGCTGGAGAGAAGAAGATAAAAAGAAAGCAAAAATAATAAATAGTTATAATATTAATAAAAATTGTCCACTCGTGCAATCTGTATCATTTCCAGATAAAATGCTTGAGAGAGGTTTGATTTATCTTGTTTTGTTCTTCTGGTCAACAGTTTGTTGAAAAGTTTTTTTTTTTCCCAGTGGTAATATAACACAGTGTTTACAACATGTTAGTTAATAACATTTTTTATGCCCAGCAGCTGTAATATCCATCCATCCATTATCTTTTACCCGCTTCTTCCATTTTGGGTCACGGAGGTCGCCGGTGCCCATGTCCAGCAATCACTGTGCGAGGGGCGGGGTACACCCTGGACGGGTTGCAAGTCCGTCACCGGGACACATAAGACAAACGAGACAACCATTCACTCTCTCACTCACACCTAGAGACAATTTAGAGTTATCGATCAGCCTGACATGCATGTTTTTGGTCTGTGGGAGGAAACCGGAATACCTGGAGAAAACCCACGCATGCATGGAGAGAACATGCAGACTCCACCCAGAAAGGCCCCTGAACTGGGATTTGAACCAGGGACCTGCTTGCTGAGAGGCAGCAGTGCCACCGTGCTGCCTGCAGCTGTAATATTTAATTGAATATAGTGAATTCTAAAAGTTTATGCTTTTTTTAAATATTTTTTTTTTTTATACAAATTTTGTAGCATTGTTTGTGGGGGGCATGGCATGGAAACGTTTGGGAACCCCTGGCTTAGACAACCGTCACACAGTCTGTGTCACACGTCTTCGTCTCCTTCCAGCTGAAGTAGCGTCAACCAATCACGTCTTGTCACATGTACATTGTAAGCCAATAACATGCTCAACAGATGTTTTCAGACACGCCCACAACAGACAGAAAATTAGAATTTTGTCAGACCCAAAGCCGGCGAGACCTATTTCAGTGAAAGATAATTCAGCTAACGTTTTCCAACGTTAGCGAGAACGCTAATCCGCTAAATGGAAAATTAGTTCGGCTACTAGCTGTTAACACATTAGCTGAGTTGTGTCCCCCACAGATTATGAAAACGTAACTTTTTTGGACTTACTCATGTTAGGAGCTGCTGTAGAGGTCCACACCTTCCATTTAAACAAAGCAGAGGGCTGTGTGCAAAAATAAAAGTTGGATCAATTTTGTTTCTTTTAAAATGATAGTTCTGACTTTTTTAAACTAACTTTTTGAGGACAAGTTATGAGTATTCTTTTATTTTTTTTTAAGTAACATCAATGTCTAACAGTTAAACATTTAGTTGTTGTCCACACGGGGTCGGTTTTTGTGAATATGCATAAGGTTTCCAAAAAAAGCTAAGTCTGGTCCTCTGGACATTTAAAAAACAAAACAAAACAAAAAAGTAGAAATGTTTCGTCTTTTATCTGAAAGACTTCCTCAGTCCAGGGTCCAGAGGACCAGACTTAGCTTTTTTGGATTTTCCTGCCTGGATTATTGAGCATGCATCAGGGCATGCATAAGTTTTTTTTTAATTATTATTTTGTTTTAGCTTGCGTCTACATGGCAACAGCCTTGTAGGACCCCTAAAACAGTAGTTTTGGAAAATGGGTTTGAGTTTTTCATATAGACAGCAAAAATAAAATAAAATAAAATAAAGCTTTTGAATTCTATGATGTAGCTTCACCTCTTAACTAACCCACAACCAAAAGATGCCATCTTTTCCTCATGTCTACATGTCGTGCAGCAAGCTCTTTGTGCATGCTTGTTTCCTGTTGTTTTTTTTTTTTCATGACACGCTGACATTGCTTGTTCACCACAGCGTTTTATGTTGTTTTCTCTAACCCTGTTCGGATCAAGACATTTCTAGAAACTGTGCTGTGTTCACAAGGATATTTTAAGAAATTCTAAAGAAAAAGATTGTTTTGGAAAAACTGTTTCCGTGTGGACAAGGCCTTAATGCTTCATGTTCTTAAAACGTGTTAAAGCCGCATTACAAAACAACAAAACATCAATGTTCAAGACCCAACATCTCAAAATTAAAGCTCAGCTGTGGGTTTCTGGACCCAAGACACATGCAAATATTCTGCATCACATCTCACTCATTATGTCTGTGTAATTGATCTTTATCTCTTCAGCATAACAAAATATGTTGCATCTTCAAGAAAGAGCACACAGTTGGACCCATTATTCTGTGTGGATAAAATGGGGAAAAGTCGACCTCTGTTCTCTGAAAGTTGCCACAAGCGATTCTAGGAAATGCAGGAAATCAGTTATTGACGGGGGAGAAGTCGGCTAAAACAGTAAACAACACTTCATCACGCAGAAACTCCGGAGTTGCATTTAATGTCACGGATTGATGAAGCACAGCAGAGCTCGAGTAACTAAAGGTGGAGTTTTGCATTATTGTGGGACACAGGTAACACTGCTAATATCAAAATAAAACCAGACATGGAAACGCCCCACTGCAGCGGTTATGTTTTTAAATAGCTTTCGCTTAAGGGCACAGGAATTAACCAGATGTGTTAACACGTTCTTTTGAGCAAGACATTAATTACCAGCAGTGAAAGGTGAAATATCATATTTGTGTTTATGCATGTGTGTATTTGTCAGTCTGTTAGCAAAGTATCTCATGCACCGATGGGCAGAGCTGAATTAAATTATCAGGACGCAATCACTGGACGTGCATCTAAAACTGATTAACCTTTGAACTCAGTCTGATTCAAGATGGCTGTCACAGCTAATTGATCTTTGCTAACGCAAAAATCATTATAACTGTCAGTTTTACAGATACTAAGCTAGATTTTGCTGTGGTCGTTGCTATGAATGTCCCACAACTCATATTCTGAGTGCTAACAGATCACGCAGGAGCTGTATTTAAAAGTTTGGTATGGAAGGTGGTGCTACTTTGTAGTTTTATTATTGCAAAGCTGCTGTACACTCAAACTGTAGCTGCATTTATGCTGCTGTGGAGGGTGTTTACCTTCAGCTTCAGTAACTAAAGCGCATTTCTAACTTGTCCGGTCTGGTACGATTTGCTCTGGACTATAAAAAGCTCTGACGGTGTGCTTAAGCTCGTCGTCCTAAAAATAAGCCACTGAAAGCCGCAATTTCCAAACTGGTCGTTAAGGCAAAGTTGCAACGGCGCCGAAACTCAAAGGAGACAACAAGAAAACAAACACGTGACGCAACGATTGGACTTTCAAATGAGCCAACTGTTTGAATGCAACGTCTACCAGCATCATCCTCCCGTCCCCGCAGGGCCTCTCCTCGTTCAATCATTAGCTGTTGATTTGCAAGTGATTTTATTCACATTCTTGAGAGGCATTAATAGTTAGGAGTTTGCTCTCAATGCGGCTGATGTGGTTGTCTGCTGCAGAATGATAATGGCCCCGAGACGCGACTGCGTGCACGACGCCGGACAAACAGAGATGCTCTAATTACACCCAGCCTCCTTTTTTTCAGATGGAGAGGATAAAAGCTAATGAATCGCACGCGGGGCCAACACAGGGGATGGCTAATGAAGAAGAGAGTGAGAGACACGCCGTGAAGTGTTTGTGCGCGTTAGGCATGCTTGAACACTTCTGTGATCTCGTCAGCAGCGTGTCTGGGAAAACAACAACTTTGCTGTGTGTTTTTGCAGAAGCCCCGCGCTCGTAGGTGGCTCAGCGAATCGGGGAAGCTCGGAAAGTTTTCACTAATTAATGCTCCAAGGGTCTCAATTGTTGTTAATGGTGGAGAGATGGAGCAGGGGAAGTGGTTTAAATCAGGGCATTACTGTGGCACTAATAATTGATCGTTGAACTCTACATGCCAGTTGCTTTTACCTTCTTTTCTTTTGAAGAAATAAATTTAAATGGTTAGTTCAGTAGAAAGAATTGAAAAATCTTCATACGGGCTACGCTAATGACTTTTGATTAAAAGTGCCATTTTAACCCCTTCACATAGTAAACAAAATGTGTCCAGAGCAAAACCTGCTATAACTGTGATTATCAACTGGTGGCTCATGGGCCACTTCAAGTTTGTTGGAAGCGTTTTTCTGACCAGTGGGGGTGACTTTATAAAGCTAAAATCAAACAATGCATTTTAACACATGTTGATATTTTTAAGTTTTAGGACAAAAGAAAATACCATATTAACGTAAAGAAGGAAAAAATGTATACAGTTCATCAACATTTGCAAAAACAAACAAACAAAAACAAAAAAAAAACACTGAACTCTGCAAGTTCTTTTATTTGTGGAAAAATAAATGGGTATCCCACTTCAAAATAATTTTTTTTTAAAGTGCAAAAAATAAAGCTAGTTTTTGGTCCTGTAACTGTGATGTAGTGGATTTTAAATTTAAAAACAAACGCTTTAACGTTGACTAATTATGCTAAAATTTTCTCATTATTATTTTTCTCAAAGTATCTCACTTTTTTCCCCCCTTCTAAGTAACTTGTACTAAAAGTTTTCCCACAAAATTTTAAGTGTTATTGAATGAAAGTTGTACGGAAACATAGAGCTGTCACAGGAAGTAAAATTATTTTTGAGCTGTATCTCATTATAACGAGATAATGTTCTCGTTATAATGAGACACAGCTCAAAAATAATTTTACTTCCTGTGACAGCTCTACACTTCCGTAAAGTTGTCACAGTAAGACTGGAAATCATACAAATGAAGTAAAAGACTCCTTGTATGAGTGGTACCATTAAATAAAACGAGAGAAAGTGCATTTCCTGTGAAAATGTAGTGTGAATGCTTATTGCTGAAGAACTTGTACTTTGTAGAAAAACAGCTGAAATTGGCTAAAAAAAGATGAGCTGAAATGTAGATTAACTGACAAACTAGCCTAAAGTAGCAGAAGAAAGCAGAAAGAACACATATTTATTGTTGAGCAGAAATGAGCACAACAAAAATAGAAATTAGTTGAAACTGCTAAAATTAGCAAAAATAGCTGAAAAAGAAAAGGCAGAAATAAGCTTAAACTACCAGAAGGAAGTGGAAAGAGCTGAAATTAGTTTAAAAAAAAAGGTGAAATTAGCTAAAACAAAAAGCTAAAGTTAGCATAAAACAGCTCAATAGTAGTGAAAATAAAAGAAACCAGCAGAAAACACAACTGAAATAAGCTTAACAAGCTGAAATCAGTATAAAGACGTTAATTAGCCTGAAAGAAGCAGAAATTAACAAGAAAAGCTTGAATTTATATGAAAACTGCTGAAATTATATACAGTATACATAAAAAAAATGCTAAAAAGGTAACTGAACATGTAGAACAAGCTTAAAATAGCATAAAATAGCAGAAAGAACACATTTGCCCAGTTAGACTGAAAGAAGCAGAAATGAGCACAAAAATTGGAAATTATCTGGAAAAAAAATCTGAAATGAGGGAAAAAACAGCTAAAAAAGGTAGCTAAGCAGCAGAAAGAAGCTGAAATTACAAGAAGGAAGTGTAGAGAGCACACTTTTGCTGAATTAGGCTGAAAAAGTTTAAATGAGTGCAAATAAATGATGAATTAGTTGAAAAGGCTTAAATTAGCAAAAAACAGCTAAATAGTAGCTGAAACCGTAGAAAATGCTGAAACGCAGAAGTAAGCTGAAAGGAGCATAACAAGCTGAAATTAACAAAGAAATTAGAAGAAGCATAAAAATGATGTAGTTAGCCAAAATAATCTGAAAGGAGCACAAAACAGCTGAAATTAGCTGAAAGTAGCTACATTGTAAAAATAAATAAATAAATAAATAAACAAGTTTAAATGTTCACAAGGAAGCTGAAAGAAGCTGGAGCAGAACAGAATGTGAAAGGAGCAGTAAAAGGTTGTAAACACATCTAAAGATTTGAAGGATGTAAAATGAGCTCAGTTCATTTTCTATGAGAAAAAAATGGCAGAAAAGGTTAAATATTTCAAAAAGCTAAAGTTGCACCAATACCAAAAGTCATAGCAAGATTGTCCTGAAACAGCTGAACATATTGATATATGACTTGATGAAATAGCTTGAAAAGTGCAGGACGAGAAAAATGTACGGAAAAATAATGAATCACAATAGTGTGAACGCTTCATGGTGTCCACACTATTACTGAAAACACAGGAAAAAAACAACCATCCTTTTCTCTATTAACACCAACAAAGTTAAATCTCATGTTTGTTTTTGTCAAAGCTTCAAAAAGCCACAGACCAAAGAGCCACATGTGGCCCCAGAACCAACCGCACCTTGTTTGTGTTACTACATGTGCTCAGCATGCTAACGTAGCATTGTTTCAAATTGGTGTGTTGTTCTTGAGTGAGAGTAGTAAAGTAAATATGACCCAAATAACTGGCACTCGTTTGGCTAGCCATTAGCTTAGCTTCTTTAAAGACTTTCACCTTTTTCTTCATATTCTGTGCTCTATGACTAATGTCACAGCTGTAAGGAACCATTAGAATAAAACATTTTGAAAGTTGACCGGACTGTCCCTTTAACTTTATCTTCTTCTTGGATTTGTCCTGGAGACAAAGCGCTGGTGAGAGATTTTACGCTCAGATTGAATTGACCCGAACCCTGGCACATTCTTTTCCCATCTTCAGAAGCTGCTGTTCAATCAGCTGGACCTGTTCAGCATTGTCGCCCATAACCCCGGGGTTATTACGTGAATTGAAATTGATTCGGACGAAGCACGCTTTGATATCTGGTTCAGGTGCGAGCGTAGCCTCGACCTTCATCGCAAAACCGAATTTCAAGTCCTGCCACTGTTTCAACCCCAGAGTTGAGAAGTTCTGCTGTTATTTAATGAGTTAAAAACTCGAGCTCCCTCCTCTGTGGGACAAGTGCTAACTTAGAGGAGACTGTGGTATAAGCAAAAAAAAAAAAAAAGCTGTCTGCTTAGTGTAGGAGGTGGGAGGAGGAGGAGGAGGAGGAGGAGGAGAGTAGCTGCTACTGCTGTTTCACCTTGTCTCCTGTTATTTATTAGGTTTCTGTCAAGGCTCAGGCAGTAGGCAGGTGTACATCCCACCTCCCCCTCCTCTCCCTGTCCGGGCCTTATGAGTATTACCAGGGGCAAAATTCTCCATTACTGTCAGTCTGAATCTGTTGCCGTCACATTAGCGCACGTCATGCAGTCATTAATGCATTAGGCCCTGTTTGAGTGCCAGTTATTTGCATTGGCTTTTACACCATTTGCCCTTGTGCTAAAAGCAGCCTTGGCTCAACCTATTGACCATTTAACTGTTCAATAATGAAGCGATCCTGCAGGATGAGTTAGGCCCCCGTGGTCCTGCTGAACAGTTCTTATTAGCAAAAGGGAAACATTCGTTCTACATTTGTATGCTGTTACAAGGGGAAGCAACATTTGACTTACTTCCCAACGTGTTTTGAAGACAGAGGCACCCCTCTGGCGTATGACTGCACCACTAACAGCCGTGTACACTATTATCCACCCTTATCCTCCACTTCTTCCTCCCAAAGCACAATGTACCTGATTATGCTCCTATCGGTCACACTCTGGTGCCTATTTGGAGGCTGTTATCTGTTCGCGGTGGAGACTCCTCGGGGGAAGCATACAGCCGATAAGAGACTGTTGTTCTGTAAACAGCCCTCTGACCTCCTCCGGCTGGGTCTGGCTCCTTTTCAAATGGGTGTCTTTTGTATTGGCCCCGAGCTCAAACCACCGCGTGACTGCTTCCCCAGGGGGAGGCTTAATGACAATATTGTACGCTCGGTGCTGCACAGGGTGGTCACTCTGGAGCTGTTAAGAGACAGCGGTGAATATTTGGGCTTTAAACAATGCAGGGGCTCAACTTTCTGCAGAATATATTCTAGATTCTTGTCCTTGTGACAATTAAACTTGCAGGTTTGACTTGAGTCAAGTGCATTAGTTGTTCATTTGCAGATGTTCATACAGTGGCCCTGAGGTTTAAATGAACATTAAAAAAAAAGGGTATTACATAATTAAAAAAAAAAAAAACACAATGGAGATAAAACAGAATTACATTTCAGAAAACACAATTACATTAAGCCAAGACAGATGTTTTTTTTTTTAATTAATTTTTAAAATTATAATTATTTTTTTACACCACTTCTGTTTGGCCACTTCCACTTTAGTTTAATGTCGTTGTGTTTTTAGAAATGTAATCCCCCCCCTTCTGGTTCGGACACTTCTGGTTTGGTCATTTCCGCTTTGGTTTAATGTAATTTTTTTTTTTCACCACTTCCAGCTTGGACAATTCCAGTGTGGCATCCGTGTTTTTTCCATCACTTCTAGTTTGACCTCTGTTTTTATTTTTTTTCCACCACTTCCTGTTTGGCCACTTCTGCTTTGGTTTAACATAATTGTGTTTTTTTTTTTTTTTTTTATGTAAT
>JARVGV010000019.1:4457-14583 GCA_031762435.1 Hypsolebias longignatus
CTGTGCTGGTCCATCCTTTTGGCCAGTGGCTGTTTAGTTTCCCTGATATAAGACTGATCACCCTCCTGACACTGAACGACATACACAATATTACTCTGTTTGTGCCGGGGGGCTGGATCTTTTAGATGAACCAGTCTTTAATGTATTTTGGGGTTCGTCCAGAAGACCAGACTTAACTTTTGTAGATTTTTCTACCTGGATTATTGAGCATGCATCATGATAGGTTGTTTTATTTTATTTATTGATATACAGTAAATAAAATCACTGCATGTTGAAGTCCTCATATCTCTGTCTACACTACTTTTCTGCACAGTTTGTCTCAGGTTAGTCATGTAACACCTGGTTCACTTCCTTTAGGATCCCATAAAATTAAAAAAAAAAAATTAAAAAAACTTTGGAGCTTTCAGACAATTTTGTCCCAGAATTCTTTGCAGCCATCACATGAATGTTATAATCTTTAAAATGCCTAAACCCCGTGCCGGACTCCCTCCGCCCCCTGGCTGCACAGGGGAATTCTGTCCATAAAAGTTATGAACAGAATCGGTGACAACAGGCAGCCCTGAAGGGGTCCGACTTACTGCCGGCAATGAGAACCCAACTCTCGCACCGCTTCAGGACCAAACAGCCGGAAACAACGGGCCACCAGTCCTGTACTCAAGGGGCACCCCTCACAGTGCACCTCGAGGAACACGGTCAAATGTTTTCCCCAAGTCCACAAAACACATGTAGACAGGATGGACAAACTCCCATGACCTCTCGAGGACTCTAGTGAGGGTAAAGAGCTGGTCCAGTGTTCCACAGCCAGGACAGAACCTGCATTGTTCCTCCTGGATCTGAGGATTGACCAACGATCTGACTCACTTCTCCAGTACGCCTGAATGGATGTTACAGGGAGGTTGAGGAGAGTGACGCCCCCTCTGGTCCCCTGTAAAACTATAAATACTCACTATTCACATACTTGTTTATTGTTGTGTGTTGTTTTAATTTTTACTGAACTTGACTTTTCCCATTTTAAAAACATTTCTCATGACTTCCTCGACAAGGTCATAAGTTTTTCCTTTGAACGGCTCAGCAGGAAGTATTTTTCAGACTCTGGACACCACAGAGTGTTTGCTGGGTTAAACTGGATGCAAGTCTTTTATTTATTTATTTATTTGTTTGTTTGTTTGTTTGTTTATTTGTTTATTTGTTTATTTATTTTGTAGCAGCTGGTTTTTGAATATTTAGTATTTTTCATCATGAACTTTACAGTACGCAGTTAAACATCGTTATCTTTTCATTTCTTTTACCTCTAACAGCCCCCTCACCAACTCTTTGCAAACACCGTGATTAATTAAAACAAAGACAAACTTATTTTTAATTTGGCTCCACTGTCATTTCTGCAAACCGTGAAACTTCTTTGCATCCACGCTTTCGTCTGCAATTAACCTTGACAGAAACCTGCAAACACAAACTTTTTAAACCAAGTCTTGATTCAGCAGAGCTCCCTGTTGTTTTTTATTTTTAGGTTGTTTATGAAATGATTCAACTTCATCGTCTAACTTTCACATCTTAATATAGTTTGTTGTTTTCGTACTATTTCAAACAAACGACAGCCAGATGTTTGTTCAAAGAAAACAGAACATTAATGGGTGCTCTAATACAGGCGCATAAAAAAATAAGAATATGGTAAAAAATATTTATATTTTTTTTTCCTGTCAATCATTGCAGAGAGTGAAACTCACTCATTAAACACAGAGTGAAATATTTCAGTCTTTATGTAACCTCGTAGTAACGGTGTTCGTTTAGAATAATTCACGTCTGCGTTGGGTGAATAACGACCAGGAGATAGGATGAGATGAAACGTTGTTCATCTGTAGAGAACAGAACATGAACTGGTCAGGAACCAGATTCATCACAGCAGTACATCACCTTACGAGGAACATTTTCATGTTAGCATCAAGCTACATAATATTTTACCGGAGCGTTGAACTCAGTGAACCTACCTCGTGCCCATTTCTCATAAACTGGCAACAAGATGTGTTCACAATATTTATTACTGCCAACCACCCAGAGGGGGTGCTATTTCACCCATTACACATGAACCCAAACTTGGAAGTAATGACAAGTGGAATTCTATTCAATATTAACTATGTTACACTCCCTCCTGCTGAATTCCACTTGCCCCATTACAACAAACAAAACAAAACAACCAAAGGAAAAGCAAATAAGAAAAGAGGGCAGTACAGGCACATACACATAAATGGAACAAGACCACTATTCAATTGCACAGGAAACCAATATACAATCACCATTTCCGAAGTTGCTTGTGAGGTACAATCACATCAAATTTGCAGTTACAAATACCCAGTCACTACGACTATCCTGGGAGGATCAGTATGAGAAAAAGGTTGGCCAAACCCCATCTACATACATAGAGGGAAAAAATATGCCCATTTACATATTTTGTCAATATGTAACTGCAAACTCACCTCCCAAATAGCAAAACAAACACAAAATATGAAAATTGTTATAAAACCTCAAGGTCAAAATTGACACAAATAAAAGTTTTTTTATTTTTATTTATTTATTTATTTTTTGAGACTAAGAACTCATCAGACTAATGCTGTTCTTTGGTGCATCATTTCAATCAGTCTAGTCACTGGTCTCAACAACCGCCCAGCTCTAGATCTACGGTCAGTCGTACCGTCAACTACTGTCACTGTAGCTGTTCGAGTAGCATGTATGTCAGTGAGAGTGTCAGTAACAGGAGCCGGAAAGGTCTCTGGGCAAGCCATTAGGACCGCTGAGCGACCGGAGTCTACTGAACTGCTGTCCATCAACGCAGGTCCATCAGAGGGTTCTAACTGATCCAGGACTGGCTGAGCCAGAGGCAACACCCTGCCCTCTGATAGGACATTAATATGTTCTGTGGCTTCGTCCAGCACGGTGCCCTCCACCTGCTCAGCATCCTCAACACCTGTCTCACTGCCTGCTCCCAAAGGTAGGTCAGATACCCACACTCTTGTTCTAAACTCTGCTGAGTCAGAAATAGCATCACTGATGGCTGACCTCCCAGCACTTAGGTCAAGTGAACTTGATGTTTGAGACAGCACAGCCTCCTCTTGGTCATCAGGGTTGTCCTCAGGTAGAGACAGAAAGTTTATTGACATTATCAAATTGCGGTGGACCACTTTTACTTGGCCTGTAGTGGGATTCTGGATCCTGAAAGTGTGGCTCTCATCATCTTTTCCAATCACCACATACACCGTGCTATCCCAGCGGTCAGCAAGCTTCCTTTTTCCACGTCCTCCTTTGTTGGCCAGCAGCACTCTGTCATTCACATCCACTGGTACACCACGTACTCTCCGGTTGTATAGCTCAGTGTGACGCTGGAGCTGTTTAGTTGCCGTCGACTGGGCTACAGCCATAGCTTCTCTCATGTCCTTTCGCAGTGACTCAACATAGCGATCATAGTCCGCCACCTCCGGATCACTGAGCACCGAACCAAAGATGACGTCCACTGGAAGACGTGGCACCCTTCCAAACATGAGCAGGAACGGAGCATATCCAGTCGTCTCATGCACTGTACAATTGTAGGCAAATGTCAGAGATTTCAGGGCCTCAGGCCAACAATGTTTAGCTCTCAGTGGCAGTGCTCGAATCATGTTGCCTAGAGTCCGGTTCATTCTCTCACACGAGCCATTCCCCATAGGGTGGTAAGGCGTAGTGTGGGACTTTTGCACGCCTGCCACATTCAGTAACTCTGCAATAAGCGAACTTTCAAAACTGGCCCCCTGATCGGAATGTAGTCGCTTGGGAAACCCATAGATGCAAAAGTAGTTGTTCCACAGCTGGTGTGCGACTGCTTTAGCTGACTGATTGGGGCACAAGAACGCGTGTGCCATCTTTGTGAAGTGGTCAGTAGCTACTAGCACATCCAGTGAACTGTTTGAAGAATCCTCAGCAGTCCAGAAGTCAATACTGACAAGTTCAAGAGGTTCAGAGGTCCTTATGTTTTTCAAAGGAGCTCTTGCTTCCGGCTCTGGCGACTTGCTGACAATGCATCGTCTGCAGTGGTGTACATACTCAGTAACATCATGCAATAGGCCAATCCAATAAAACCTCTGTCTCGTCAGGTACAGGGTCCGTTGCTGACCCTGATGACCAGCCTCATCGTGAACACCTCGTAACACCTTCTGGCGCAGTGAGCGGGGGACAACAAAAAGGTAGGACTTTTTTTGTGTGACAGGGTTTTTAGCTACCCGATGCAGAACTCCATCTCTCAATACAAGCTTTTCCCAGCCTTTCAAAAGCTTGAGGACTTCTGATGACTCCTTGGCACGTTCCCTCCTGGAAGGTCTCCGCTTTCTTTGTACAAAGAACATCACCCTACTTATAACTGGGTAATTTATCTGCATCTCCTGCAACACTTCAAGCGAGAGTACCTCAGAGTTGACCTGTGGGGTTGTTAGAACAGTCTGTGAGAACTGCGGCAGGAGAAGAGCATGCGGGTACACCACAGGACCACTTTCACTGCATCCCTGGAGCACGGCAGCAACCTCCAATGATGATACTGCTCCTGTCTTAACAACCGCCACACCTTGAAGTATCTGTTGGTCACACTCAGATACTTCAGGCAGGTTAGCTGACCGACGAAACACCTCCTGGACTCCATTAGCTCCAACCACTGCAGCCTCTGTCAGCAGCTCGTCATAAGGCACTCTCGTCAAACGGTGAGGCATACTAGGCTGTACAAAGGGCTCTCTGCTAAGGGCATCAGCCACCACATTCTTTGATCCAGGAATGTACTTGATGTTGAACTGGAATGGCGCCAACTTAGCGATCCACCTCTGCTCACAGGCGTCCAACCGAGCCTTGGACAGAATATAGGTCAGCGGATTATTGTCCGTCCACACGGTGAATTGGTGGCCCCTCAACCAATGATGGAACTTGTCACACACCGCCCATTTTAAGGCTAAGAATTCCAGTCGGTGTGCAGGATATTTAGACTGGGCGTAACTTAGTGATTTATTTGCAAAAGCAATCGTCTGGCCGTTGAACCACCTGCAGGCACTTGAGACAGGACTGCACCAAGTCCATCAGTAGAAGCATCCACAGACAGGAGAAAGGGCTCACTGAAGTTTGGGTGGGCCAGCACCACACGATCTAACAAAGCCTGCTTCAGTTGATGGAAAGCCTGCTGACAATCTGCAGTCCAATCCTCAGCACGGAGCTGTTTGCAGATTTGGCTGCGTTTTCTCCCACCTCCACGCGGACCCTTAGAGCATGAGATTAGCCGAAACAATGGTTTGGCTATAGCAGAACACCCCTCAATAAACTGTTGGTAGTAGACTACCATGCCAAGGAAGGAGCGGATCTTCCTCTGGGAGGGAATATTTGCGCCCATCTCCATAAGGTCTGACTCAGTAATGGTGGTGATAGCAGTCACTTTGTCAGGGTCAGACTGGATCCCATCTATGCTGATGATATGCCCGAGGAACTTCACTGACCTCCTCAGAAAGTGACATTTCTTTGGGGCGAGCTTGAGGTTATGGTTCTGGAGTCTCTGGAAAACCATGTGCAACCGCTCCAGCGCTAGGTCTTCTGTTGGAGCAAACACCAGGACATCATCCAGATAGCACAACAAGCTCATGAAGTTCTGGTCACCAAAGATGTTTAGCATCATTCTCATGAATGTCGCTGGACTATTACAGAGTCCCTGAGGCATCCGATTATACTCATACAATCCAAACGGCGATGAAAAGGCCGTGTACTTTTGGTCAGCCTCATGTACTTCCACATTGTAATAGCCAGAGGTCAAATCCATGGTTGAGAAAAAGGCATTGCCCCCCAGGGCTGCTAGGGCATCAGCTGGATGAGGGAGTGGGTGAGCATCCTTGACAGTGCGTGCATTGATCCATCGGAAATCATTACAGATCCGTAGGTCACCCGACTTCTTCCACACGATCACCAATGGAGATGCAAACTCACTGCTAGACTTTCGTATGATGTCACGCTCCTCCATCTCATCCAATGCCTCTCTCAATTTTTCATACTGGGTTGGTGGTATCCGCCTACATGGCAATCGAAATGGTTTCTCATCCATGACTCTGATGCGATGTAGAAAACCAGTGGCTTTACCACAATCCATCTTGTCCCTTGAAAAGATTGACTGGTATTGGACAATAAGCTCAGTCAGTTTAGCCTTATACTCAGGGGCAACGTCACATGACTCAGTGTCCACATCTGACAGCCCCAGTCCTCTTAGCCTTGCCTGAGGGGTGTCAACTGCGCACGGCGCTACAAGGTGAGGATGATCTGGCAAAGTCGAGTCCTCTGAGACGAGGCTGTGTTTTGTACTGTTGTCCAACGGCACTTGAACTTGTTGATGGATGTCGAGTTGGGAACCAGCAAACATCTCCACTGAATCACAAGTACTCACATCCGCCAACTTAACATTACGTCTCAAAGTAACCAGCTTGTCTGATGGGTTAATGACCTTTAATGGGAGCCACCCATCTGCTCTTAGGATTGACACCAACCTCCCCACCAAAACTGTTCTCGGTTTAGATCTTGCGGTTGTTGGCTCCACCACAACAGTGCATCCAGCCAACAGATTATTTGCCTGTGGCAACTTGCCCCAAATCAGATGCTCTGTCATGGGTTTGAGAGTAACAGCTCACTTAATTTTTACAGTTCCAACTACAACATGGGCGTCTGAATCGGCAGTTTCCACCCTTGCCAACAAATGTAGCAGTTTCTGCTCTGCATCACTACTGTCGCAGAGTGCTGTGGGACCCTGGTCCTGGAGATCTTGCCTCAGCTTAAACCTGTTAATGATGTATTTCAACAGGTTACTGCCAACAATCAGTTCTTCTTTCTGTTTCTCAACAATCAATGTTGGGACAATCACTTTGCAGCCATAAAGACCCATCTCCAGATCACACATGCCAGAAGGTAAGGTCCTGGACCCCCCACACCCAATCAACACAGTGGCTGTCGGCTCAAGGGCGGGGCTCCTTAAAACATTCTGCTGTAACAGCTGAGGTATTACTTTAGAGCTCAGTGTGCACGCCATCGACCCACTATCCAGCAAGGCTCTGACCGTAAACACTCCTCCCAATGTCACATTTTCATAAAACAAATTGTCATGTTGTTTGAGTCTCTGAATGTTCTGGAATATCGGTGTATATCCCATTTCTCTCACGTAACATGCACTTTGACATATAGACTCCATGTCATCGTCAACATTTGCAACAGGGGGATCACTTTTAGGCCCAACACTTGCCCCCACCACATGCAGGCCAGTCAGTTTTCCTGAGTCTGCACTTCCTGCTTATCGCCCCTAGGTTTCCTCACCGCAGTCCCTGGACACTCTGCTCGGATGTGGTCAGGTGCAAAACAGTTGAAGCACAGATGGTTGGACCTGCAGTGGTACTGAGTAGTGTGCCCACCATCGCTGCACACAGCGCAAGGTACAGCAGGCTTTACTTTCGTCAGCTGGTCCCTCTGAGTGTGTATATTGAACCTACTTTGAAACTTGTGCTGTTGTGGCTGCTGCTCCAGCACCCGTTCGAGTAGAGCAATGACTCGGTCCAGGCGGTCTGGCGAGCTCTCAACTGCCTTCCCAATAGGTGGCGCAATAGCAGCAGCTGGAGGTTGTACTTCACTACTGAGTGTCGCGCTCTGCACAGAGGAGGTGACTTCCTGGTGCTGGGAAGACATGATGCCTGACATTCTGTGTTTGGTTAGTCGCTTGCGATTTCTGCAATGTTCAACAAGCTTCTCATGAATTTCAGCCACCGTCCAATCTTTCAGCTGCCTACATTTGAATATAAGCGACAGTTCAGGATCAGGGCAGTTCTGGATAAACATGGCAGCTAGATCACCAGACAGAGAGTCAAAAGCCTTATTTTGTCTCTTTAAAGAGTCCTCTGTCACATCCAAAGCTTTGTTGAGTCTCAGCCAATAGTCAAAGGGATGTTCGTCGGGGTGGGGCACCGTAGCATAAAAGTCTGCTAAGGGCAAGCTAGAGGACATAGTATCACTGAAGTACTGCTTCAGTATCTCAAAAATGGGCTCAGGTCCTGTAGTCAGATTTAAAACTGGCTTACTGCGTATGCAAACTTTAACTACTTCATGTGCCCTACCCACCAGCTTAGACATCACCTCATCAGCCTGTCCAGCCACAGGGATGCCTTTCTTTCTCATATAAGATAACATCATAACCTCCCACTCTTGGACTGAACATGAATCATGATCCCCTTTAAAACTCACAGGTTCTTTCACATCAGGGCGAACAATGACATTTAACATGGCAGACTCATTAGCTGTAGCTCCAACCACCCCTGGACCCAATGTATTACTCAACCGGGTCTCAATGCAAGATGCAATACTTTCACCTATAGAAACTCCAATTCGTGAAGCTATGTCACTCAAAAGTCTACCATCAACATCACACTGTGGAGCATCAACAGTGTCATTAACTCTTTCACCCACATAAAAAGATTTGATTTTGGTGTGGATGTTTCTGGGGTATTCAAAAACAAAACCCCTACCTCTAGCAACTGCAGGCATAGGAGTGAACATTCCAAATCCCCTTCCCCTACCAAAATAATTGTTGCTTGCCATAACTCAGCAATTAATGATCAAAAGCAAAGAATATAAAAATCAGTTATTATTATTATTATTTTTATTTTTTATTCTATTTTTAGCACCTATAAATTAAACACAGGCAAAAGTGCACCTTTAACAAATCAACAAGTAAAACCTGAGTGAAAAAAAAAGATGTAAAAACATTCAAACTCTTTTTTTTTTTTCAAAGTGCCCCTCCTTCACAGAGCACGCAAAGAAAGAGAGAGAAGAAAAAAAGGACCTCCGGTAATAACCAGAGCGCAGCCACACATTAGCTCTGCACAATCAACACAAAACGGTTAAAACAAATAAAAAAATAGCTCCACACTTTCCAGATTGACCACTGCTACACTATCAGAGCGGCGAAGAGTCCACACGGGTCTGATAACTGGGACCGACGCACCCACCACAAACCGCTGAGGCGCCGGGGCGTAGACGCAGCCCGCGTTCCAGAAAATAGACGCACCCACTTGCGTTGACGTAGTTGAAGACCAGGTCACAGGCACCAATGTAACCTCGTAGTAACGGTGTTCGTTTAGAATAATTCAGGTCTGCGTTGTGTGAATAACGACCAGGAGATAGGATGAGATGAAACACTGTTTATCTGCACAGAACAGAATATGGACTGATCAGGAACCAGGTTCATTACATCACCTCGTGCCCATCTCTTATAAACTGGCAACGAGATGTGTTCACAATATTTACTACTGCCAATCACCCAGAGGGGGGTGCTATTTCACCCATTACACATGAACCCAAACTTGGAAGTACTGTACTGTACGTACAGTAATGACAAGTGGAATTACAGTACAGTATATTCAATATTAACTAAGTTACACCTGGGCAAGTCTTCTGTTTCATATCTACAAGCAATACAGAACACAGCTGCAAGACTTCTCACCAAATCCAGCGAATACTGTCACATCACTCTGGTTCTATATATTCACCACACTGGCTCCCAGTGGAGTTTAGAATCCACTTCAAATTACTTGTGGTGACGTACAGATCTTTAAATGGCCAGGCTCCTGTGTATTTTTGTCAGCTTTTAACCAAATACTCTGCTGCTCGTGGCCTTCATTCTCAGACACAGAATCTCTTGGATGTTCCACGTACGCAGCTGAAAACTAAAGTGGACAGGGCCTTTCAGTCAGTGCCACGAGGCATGGGAAACAGTTTGCTCCTGCAGCTTCATTTTGCTGACTCTCTGGAGGTCTTTAAAAAGCAACTGAAAACACTTTTATTCTCCCAGGCTTCTATGTCATGATTTTATTGTGCTCCTTGAAGTTCTTATGCTTGTTTTATTCTTTGTATATTTTAGCGTTGATTTTATTGTACAGTGCTTTGTGATTTTATGCCTGTGATAAGTCAGAGTCAGAGAGTCTTTATTGTCATTTGCACCACATGTGGTACATGTAATGAAACAAAATTATGTTCACAGGGTCCCAGTTACATCCAAATAAAATGTAGAAGAAAAACATTACTAAGATCTAAGATGTGAACTAAGAAAACA
>JARVGV010000078.1:0-13893 GCA_031762435.1 Hypsolebias longignatus
ATATATGTGTGTGTTTATGTGTAAATGTGTTTTAAACTCTTCCCACACTTGCAATATTCTAGACGATGCTTATAAACTCTAAACGCTCTAAAAGAGCACAGAATGTCATGATTTCTGCTCTCTTCCTCGGCTGCTCTCTGACATACGCATGGCTCTCGGCCACGCCCACTTCTCTGCAGCAAAGCGGGGATCAGCTGATCAGCTGCAAGAGGGAGCACCATGGCCGTGGGCTGCTCAGAGGTGTAGCAGGTACTAAATAATTTTAAATAATTTATTTTATACAAAAATGCCATGCCGATAGTGCTGCTCATCCATCAGTCAGCCAATTGTGTCATGTCCAATTTCACTTTGAAAAACCGCAATAGAGTGAGCCTACAAAAACAAACCATGAAGTAGTGAGTGACTGCTGTATTGCAGCATGCCAATACATTGCAGTAAAACATATGGACTCAATCCCGTCTTTGGGATTTGATGGTTTCTAAAAAAGTGTTAGCATTGACCTCTATAAAAACTGAGCCTGAATATTTTTTTTAAGACAGCAGAAGTCCACCATGGTCTTGGCCTGACTAGCAGTTAGCTCATTGGTCCACTAAGAATTAAACCCTATTTCTCCAAATTGAGATTGTTCCAAGAGCTATCTAAGACAGGTAAGATAATCTTGTTTATTACCGTTCCACAGAACCCCACTTCAAACGATCTGAGCTATCCCTTTCAGAGCTTTAAAATAACAAGTTGTTGGATGCTAAACCTACTGTGGCACCTATGCAAACAAGATGTCTTTGCACAATAATAAACTCTGATGCACACTTACAGTTGTGTCCTCCAGCGTTGCTGATTTTCAGAGCTGTCAAGTTAGAAAGAAGAAGTTGGAACTCAAAGGTAGAGAGAGAAGGCTTGAATCTCTTCTCATATTCATGAAGTCTGTAAAAAAAAAGAAACAGGTAACATCACTTACAATAAAGCAGCAGCACACAGGACGGCTGTGATTAAACACCAGTTTTCTTGCATGTTAACAGTAAAACACCCCCAGCGAAACAGATTTATAACAACTAGAGTGTGTCAAAGCAATGATATTGCCCATGTGGATAACATACGCCCTGTCATTCATGTGCGCTTCTTTAATTTCATCTTATATTTTAAATAAAACCCAACTAGAAGACAGAGTGGAAGGTAAAAAAAAAATGTATATGTGCTGACTTCGACATATATTCAGGGTCTTGATCACTGAGCTTTGCCATCTGCTGAAGGATGCTCAGGCAGCACAGCTGACATCTGCCTGTTTTACTCCAAAACTCCTGCATTTTTTTCTACCTTGATGACAGGTGCTGTGTCAGCTCCACCAAGCTAATTTTGTACTGAAGGAAAGAAAATCACTCACTTATTCCTCATAAACAGTTATAGGAAAGATTTATACAGCAGATAAGACATTTCAGCTTATACTAGATTAACAAAATCCTGGCAAAAAATAAAAATAAATAAATAGCAGAAGTGGATTTCAGGATGCAGAAAATGCTAATTATTTTAAATAAATTCATCAGCTGTTGTATAACTTCCTTAGTTTTTGTGGGATGCTTTAAACCCTATAGTTAGACTCAAAGGGCTCGGTTCACACTGAAGCGTCTTATTATGCCATGTCCTTCTCAGATGTTTGTGATCCTTAAAGGAATAGTCTGGTCATTTTGAAAGTGATGTTCCAGCTAATAGCCATTATTAGAACCTTATCAGTTGGCATCAGTCAAAGAGCACCAAGTACAGAGAAAGAGGCAAAACTCTTCATCCAGGCTTGGTTAATGGCTAATGTCAATGTGGATAAGGAAGTAACTATTTGACAGAGCATCCATTATGTTTTCCTGCTTCTTCCTTTTTTCAGGTCATGGGGGGTTACTGGTGCCCATATCCAGCTAGCATGGTGCGACAGTCAGCGTACACCCTGGACAGGTTTTCAGTCCATCACAGAGACACATAGAGACAAACAACCATTCACTCTCTCACACCTAGGAACAATTTAGAGTTACCAATCAGCCTAACATGCATGTTTTTTGGTCTCTGGGAAGAAACTGGACCACAAGGAGAAAACTCACACATGCACAGAGAGAACATGCAAACTCCACCCAGAAAGGCCCCCTGGACTGGGATTTGAACCGGGGGAGCTGCTCGCTGAGAGGCAGCAGCTCTACCAGCTGAGCCACCGTGCTGCCACAAGTTCAAGTTCAAGGTTCTTTATTGTCATTCGCACCACACGTGGCATATGAGGTGGAACCAAATTATGTACACAGGGTCCCAGTTACATCCAACGACAGCAAAAATCTTAATTGTAAAAGAGACAGTAATAAGGATCTATGATATAAACTAATAAATATGCTAAACACTTAATAGTACAAAAACAATACGCAGAACAACAGCAGCACGAACATGAGTCTGTGTGAGCAGATGAGTACAAATGAATATAGCAGCATGAAATAAATCAGCAGCATGAGATCAGCAGCATGGATAATCAGCAGCATATATCAACAATCAATTGGCATTACAGTGATGCCCCCCCCCCCCCCACCACCACCACCACAACCACAACAATAGAGTGTGATAAATGAAAAATGTCACTAAATTGTGAACAGTCCTGCATTAAGAATGGCTGCCACTTTTTTTTTATTATTATTTTTAGCAATTTTAAGACACATTCAATGCACAGGTCAACGTGTAACAATCCATGGAAAATTAATTCAATTATGGCTGGAACTAAAACTGTCACCTAAAACCTGTGCAAAACTTACACGGCTTTTGACGTTTCTTGAAAAACACCAGACCTCAGTGTGTGGCCTGAGTCATACTATTTTCATTCATGTACATATACATGTGTGTTTGCGGGCACATCCCTGGTTTGCCATACACACATTATCTGTTGATGTAGGGGGGTCCTTGTTTCTTGGCCTGACATGGAGGCATGGTAATAAAGAGAGGCAATTACAAACAGGGCCTCAAAGCCATGGTAATGGAGCTGGTCAGACAGCGATAAGCAGAGTGTGCATGAAAGTGAACAAACTCCCAGTCGGGCTTTCCCTATGGAGTGTCAGTGTCCCTTTTAATCAGCACCAAGCAGAGCGCAGAGAGCCAGACAGTAATTAAGCCTGTTCTGCTGAGGATGAGAGACGATCATCAGGAGGAAAAAAAATAAAATAAAAAGGAAAAAAGAAACCAAGACAGGATGCACAAGCAGAAACACAAGCAACCCCAGTCCAAAAAAAAGATAAGACAACTGGAGTGAGAAACTTACAAGTAATACATTTGTGTTAATTCATATTTAAGTGTGTGTAGTGAAAATATATACAAGTATTCATATAACATCTAAAAACTTGTTAATGGAATCATCTATGTGGGCCTGATGTGAATATGTTTTCAATTAAAATAAATCAGTTGTACTTTTATCTGAATTGAATTAACCGGATTGAATTTGTTAAAATCGAATAGTTTTCGTTTGATACAATTTTTTATCTTAACGTGATTCTCGACTTGCCATTGTGTATCTGTTCCTCCTTCTTGTTCCTCTCAAACCTAGCCGGTCGAAGCAGATGGCCGCTTCTTCTGAGTCTGTCCTGGTTCTGCTCAAGGTTTCTTCCTCATGAGGGAGTTTTCCTTTCCACTGTTGCCTCCGTGCTTGCTCAAGATGAGAGTTCTGTGATGAAGTTGTAGTTTATGTTCCTTGGTGTCTAGCCCCTCCTGGTGTTGTGTTGTTCTTTGTGTTCCCCTGATCCCGTTTTTATCTTTATAGGGTTTGTGTTTTCTTAGTATTTGGCTCCATATTGTGTTGTGTTTATGTCTTGCATTCTCAGTCTCTGTCTTTGGCATCTGTGATTACACACTGGTGCCTTCACTTTGACTATTTGGTGTTTCTTGTTTTTAAGCCCGTGTGTTTGTCTCACTCCTTTTCCTGACAGTTTCTTCTGTCTACTGATAATGACCTGCCTGTTCCCCGAGTACCCCATTGATGATTCATGTAAGCTTTGCTGCCCTGTCAGCTCTTTTGTTTTTGTAAATAAATTATATTTTATATTCTCCTGAGTCCTCGACTGCCTGCCAGCACAACTGGGTTTACCAGCACCACCCCGTTATGACAGAAGTTAAATTCAAAGCAGTCTGTTACTCAGATAAATAGTGTTAATTATTATTTTTAGATGTGGTTGTTTTTGTTCAGTGCCCTGAGATGATTTCTGTTGTGATCTGGTGCTATATGAATAAACTGAATTGAAATTGAATCTTGAAAACAAAATGCTTGAAAACAAGGTGAAGTGCAGGAAAGTGTTCAGTGAATACTTAAGATGCACCTTTATAAAAAATATGTTTTTGACATGAAGGTATTACAAAATACACTTTTTGTACTCTAGTTTATAATGAATGTACAGACTTTTACTATACATACTCTGAAAAAAGTAAGGCTCCATGCATAGAAGCGTGACCAAGAAAAACCATTGCATAAATTAAATTCACAAAAAAAAAAAAAAAAAGGCAGACTAATTGGATTTTGCCAAAAGGAATTTTGTTTATCATACTGAGAAGAACACCATCCCCATAGTGAAGCACGGAGGTGGCAGATTCATAATGTTGGAATGATTTTCACCATTAGGGACTGGGAAAATGGTCAGAGCTGAAGGAAAGTTAGATGGGGCAAAACAAAGAAAACCTCGTGGGAAAACTTCTGGAGCCTTTCAGTTTGAGATTGAGATGGAGGTTCACCTTCTAGCAGGACAATAACTGCTAAAGCAACAACTTAGAGGTCTAAAGAAAAATACAAGTCAAGTATCCTGGAACGGTCCAGTCAAAGCCCAAACCTAAATCCAGCTAAGATAACATTTAAAGACTGTTGTGCAAAAGCAGAATACATTAAAGGAGAGCAGATTAATGGACACGAACTCAGAGGACTAGATGGCTCAAACTCCAGGACATGTACCTGAAGAGACTTGATGCTGTAACCACAACAAAATGTGGCTCTAAAGTACTGACTTTGGAAGGGATGTGTCTGACAGACTTCTTTTGGCAGCTCAAACAGTGAGGTGATCATTTCTAACTTAATAAAACTGTTTCTCTCGACTAAATAAAGGGTTGAGTTTGTTTTTCGCGTTCCCCTTTGACATCAATATTATGCTTATGTGCTGCACACAGCTACAAACAAGGCAATAAAACTGTCCCACCCACTCACTTGAACAGAAGAGAAAGTGAACAGAGAGAACAGGAGAGGGAGAGAGGAGTGTTTGCTACCTGTTAAAAAGCATTCACCTCCCTCTCTCATCATTTCCCACAGCTTGAATCCCTGAGCTTCCATATATTTCTCCTCCACCAGATTCTGAAATGATCTCTGCATCAGGTGGGAACACAAAACCACTTAACAGGTTATCATATTTACCATCTATGACTGCAGACACAGTCAGTCAAGAGGCGTGCGTGTGTGTGTGTTTATGCTCATGTTTATTTATGCGTCTGCATGCTTTCATCGAAACACCCAGAAACACATATTTCCATTTTTCAGAACGTGATTAATTTTAATGCCTGCGTTGCATCTGATTGCTGTGAATCAAAAATGCAAAAGCCGTTTCGTGTGGCTCTGCGTGTGAGCGGCAAAAAAGGGAGAAACTCCTATAATTAAGCAGTGCATCGCACACACGTGAAGCCAGATGTGGAGATGTGTGGTGAGCTGCTCGCTCTTTAAGCTCTACCACATTTCAGAGGGAGAGATGGCTGACTCCTCCAGCCAAGGCTCTGGGTGCAAAGGGAGAAGACATTATTAGTGAAAGACACCACAGAGAAGCAAGGAAACATTGGAGCTGACAGAGAGCCACCAGCTAAGATCCCTTTGAGGGACTGGATGCACTGATGGCAAAAAGATTTGCTCTTCTTGGTTCAAAGACCATTAGCTGAACTTTTGTACTGCTTCTTCACAAGAGACATAATCTCTCCTGCATGCTTGGGTCTTCCCTGGGGTCTCCTCCCAGTCGTACATGCCCAAAGCATCTCCCTAGGGAGGCACCAGTGGCTTTGAATGTTGTGACCGTTATTAGTTGCTATCATCCCCATAGATAGCGTTCAGCCTGTCCCTCCTACCTCCTAGTAGTTTTAAAAGTTAGTTCTTATCGCTGATAATGTTCAGCTGCACCTGCGTCTAAAACTGGAATGTTTTTGTTTTGTTAGGTTTATTTAACCCTTTTTCTAAATCTAACTTACACCTGACCCTAAACTTAACCCCCTGATCCTTAACTCTTAACCTAACCCTGACCCTGTTATCAGCAATAAGAACATACCTTTAAACCTACTAGGAGGTACAGGACGGAGAATCTGAACGCAACCTATGGAGATGATAACAACTAACAATGGTCATTTAATGGCTGATAACATTCGAAGAAAGTGTCCCAGGGAGCAGCCTTACCCGATGCTCAAACCTCATCTGGCTCCTCTCAATGCTGAGGAGCAGCGGTTCCACTCTTGAGTCTCTCCCGGATAACTGAACTTCTCACCCTATCTCTAAGGGAGAGTCTAGCTACCCTGTGGAGGGAACTCATTTCAACTGTCCATATCCTCAATGTCATTCTTTCGGTCATTACCCAGAGTTTGTGACCATAGGTGAGGGTAAGAACGTAGACCGACCAGTGAACAGAGAGCTTTGCCTTACAGCTCAGCTCCATCTTCACCACAATGGATTGGCACAGGGTACGCAATACTGTAGATGCTACACCAATCCATGTGTCAATTGCATGCTCCATTCTTCCCGCACTCGTGAGGAAAACCCAGAGATACTTGAACTCCTCCACTTGAGGCAGAACCTCACCCTCGACCTGAAGAGAGCAATCCACCCTTTTCCGACCGAGGACCATGGCCTCAGATTTGGAGGTGCTGATTCTCATCCTAGCTGCTTCACACTCGGCTGCAAACCGCTCCAGTGAGGGCTGAAGATTACGACAAAATTATTAAAAGACAGCATTATGTAAAAAAAATAATAATAATAATAAAAGAAAATCTGTGAAAGCTAAAGGATATAAACAATATTTATTTAAACCTTTATTTTACCAGGAAATAAATCCATTGAGATGAGTAATCTCTTTTACAAGGATGTCCTGGGAAACATTCAACACATGTCAAAAATCCAAACAGATATTTTGGTCTTGTTGCAGTGGGTCTCAATGCTTATTATTCTGAAAGTGAAAATGTTTCACTTGAAGCCTCCTGAATGGGAAGCAGTATGTCTTCAGCTTCAGAATAAAAGTCCACTTGTTTTGTTGTTTAACCTTTTTTTTTTTAAATTCACTTTACCAGCAGTCTCTGAACCTTTGTGCCACTGTGTCTGCATTACATGTACTGAGGCCAACTGTGTCTGCAGATTAGTGTTAATGTGGACAGATTGCCCCTTTTAAAATGTATTTTGAATAACTGTAGTCAATTTACTTTGAGTTGAACAAATGTTATCAATAGAAAGTTCAAGGGTAGCATATTTTTTGAAGCGTTTTCTGAATTTCTTTACTCCTTGATGATACAAAATCTGTGCAATGTGCAATGCACATACATTTACAATGAAATGTTATTTAAAATACAAAATATGGTTTAATTTATCAAACCTTGCTGTTTCACAAAAAAAATAAAAATAAAAAAATAAACACTAAGCAAGCTTTCATTCAGTTTTGCTAAACTAATCCCAAATCAGCAACTATAGACAACACTGGCTGAATGAGAGTGCAGACAGTGATGAAGATAAGAGGATATCTGTATGATTATATCTGAGTAGCAGTTGATTCCTCACCATGGGAACTTCTTTCTGATTCTCAAAAAGTGGGATCAAAACTATATTTTTAAATCAAGAAGTGGTTTTTCAGCACAGTTGCATTAGCAGCTCAAGAACATGACACGTCTCTTTAAAAGCCTGAGGAGACAAGAGCACCATTGTTGCTGCTTCAATGAAGGTTTATTATTATCAAATCAAGAAAGTGACAAGTCAGTGGCTGAAAACTTCACAGAGGATACGAAAAAGAACAAGACTTGACCTTACTGGTAACAGAATATTTCTGAAAAGCCCAAACTGTTATTTGTCATGTAGTACCGGTAATACTCAGATTATATGCTACTGACGTACACTAGGCATAACATTCCTTGAAGGAACGCATATCACCTGCCACATTTCATACCAGTTTTAATCTGAGATTATCTTTTGTTGAGAAATGACTGAGACATTTTTATAGGATTTATAGAATAAGATTAGTGGGTGCCATCTTGAATTATATTGATTACAAAAGTCAGTGAGTTGTAGATGTGCATCCAGTGATTACTTTCGGAAAGTTTAATTAAAATCTATCCAGTTGTTCGTAAGATATTTTGCTGACAAGGTTGAGTCCAATAGTGGATAGCAACATTTTAAACAATGATTTTGTACAATCAGTTAGCAGAGTTTGTGTTGTGGATGACTGAGCATGAACTGTTCATGTGTTGTGGATAATTCTTACCTACTCCTACAAAAAGATTTATGTTAAATATCTGCATACATGTCTAAATTATACATTTTTGTGTTTTCTATGTTCACTTGGCTGTGGCTACCATCTTTAATTGGATTGACTTCAAACAGTAATCAGCTGCATCCAATGATTACTTTCTGAGTTTCATTAAAATCTCCCAGGTGGTTCATAGAATATTTTACTAACAGGCAGACAATATTGTGTATGTATTGTCTTCATTGCATGTTCCCATACAATGGCAAAATTGGCTCTCTGCATTTAACCCATCCACCCCCAGGTGGAGCAGTTGGCAGCAATTGGAAGCACCCGGGGAGCAATTGGGGATATGGTGTCCTGCTCAGAGACACCACGAGATGTGCAATGACTAGGGATCGAACCCAGAACCTTCAGGTCCCGAGTTGGCTGCCCTGCCTCTACACCATCTTGGCCCCCCTATGAGCCCCAAATGAGCTCATGCACAGGTGAATACATGTATGGCTGCCTTTTGGTGGTTGACAATAATCAGAAATAACATGTTGATTACCCAGTGATTCAACATTTCAGTAGTTTATTTAGAAAATGTGTCCTCTTTTCTTAAAAAAAAAAGTTTATTAATATTTAGGACTAGCAAGAAAGTTCATGCTCAGTAATCCAGGTACCAAATCCAATAATTCTCAATCGGGTTATCTGGACAGTTTATTTTTTATAGACATGTTTGACCCTCCATCCAGAGGGCATCATCAGTCAGAGGATAAAGTCCAGTTGTTTTTGTACTGAACGTTTTTTTAATACAATAATTCTCAGTCGGGTCATCTGGACCTTCTTGGTACCTGGATTATTGAGCATGAACTTTCTTGCCTTGAACCACTTTGGCTGTGCCTGCCTGCCTGGGAGGAGTCGACGAGGGACAGGACAAATCCAAATTATTGGACTGGATTGGAAACAGTTTGCTGGAACTCCTCTGACTGATGATGCCCTCCGGATGGAGGGTGAAACATTTCTATAAAAAAGAAACTGTCCAGATGACCCAACTGAGAATTATTGGATTTAGGACTAGCGATGAAATTATTCATTTCTAAACTCCTTTTGCACCACAAATCCAAAATGTGTAGTGAAACTTATAATTAGGTGCTGTAAATTCCTGCAAAAATAACCAACACAGCACCAAAATGTATATTATTGGCCTAAAATAAAACCCATAAACCGATCAAGAAAGAAGTTCATTAATATGTCCAGCCCGTTGACATTCTTTTCCTAGGTACTTGATGCAGATTGAAGCTGGCGTCTCTACATTTTCCAGACAACAGTTTCAACAAGACGGACCTGTCCCTTGTCGAGATCAGTAAGTGCCGACTCCAAACAGTAATGTAAGAATACTGACGCCTGCCAAAGCTGACAAGATTCACAGTGGGGATCTTGACAAGCAGCTACAGCTTGCAGCCTTCATTACAACCTCGAGCTGAAACAGCAGGTTTCTACCGTCTACACCATTCATCAATCAGCCTCTTCCTCATTGAGGTGTCTGGACAGTCTCTTGCTCATGCTGTAATCATCTCCTGCTTTAGATAACACCGCTCCCTGCTGAAGCAAAATAATAACTTGACTTTTAACTTTTTTGAAAATTTACCAGACAAGTACTTTTGTATGTGATTTTAAGGAGCCAACAGGTAGTGGCCATTATTACTGAGCCTGTAAGAGTGCAGTCCCCGAGGCTCTACAGGACTGTTCTGACCTAACAGACTGAAACGTGGTCTGTCGAGCAAAAAGAAAACACAACGCTGCTGCATAAAAGGTCCTTTCCATGCGGACTCTTCAATTCTATTAGTTTATTTTTATTTTGCTTAACTTAAAACAAGCCGTGTAAAACAAAGGAAATTAATCCCTACTTTGGGAAGGAGAACGCTTCCAGGGTGCAAAACATGGAGGAAGTTTCAGGCAGCTGACAAAGACAATTAAGACAACACATAAGAAGAATGGAAGTGCAACCAAACAGTGTGAAGGAGGTGCTAAGTGGGATGAAAGGGATTATGGCGAAACAAGCTTCCTGGCCAAGTGAGAGCAGAAAACAAAAATGGAGCCAGAAAAGAAAACTTGAGCAAGCTTGTTGTGGAGACCGGGCCACCTGCACCCACTACCCAATGGTTGTCAAGCCTAACGAGATCTCTCTGTGACTGATTAGCTGCCGTTTCCCCACAGGCCGTCACACCAAGGCTCCCCTCCTCAGCACCAGCCTGCCTAACTCTGCCAGCCCATTTCTGCCTCCAGTCTGACCACTTTATCCCAACAGAGACCAGGGGGAGTCTTGTTAGACAGAAGGATAGTGCAAGGAGAACTGTGGGATGTCCAATGTAAGATGAAAGATCCAATAAAGAATTTCTGTGATGAAAGTAAGTAATGAGATAATATCCAAGTCAACAGTGAACTGGACACAAAGAAATCAGAACAAAGAAGTTCTTTACCAACTGTTGTCATTTTAAGTTCATGTTGACATATGTTTTTAAAGGAAAGCTTTTTTTTTCTTTTTTTTTAGTACTTGACATAACAAAAAAGGTTGAATCATGTCATCTGGACTTCGTTGACATAAAAACTCTTTTTCAAAAAAATAATAAAATAAAATATATTTATAGGATGTATAAAGGAAATTAAGGCCCCTTGACTGTGTTGACGGTGTTCCTTCATAAATTTTAACAATTTTCTGAGAAGCAGAAAGAACGATGGCACTGTAACAATTTATTTTAGCCACTCAACAGTTTTGGTTTTCATTTGGGATAAAGATTTATATCAAAATGACTCAAATGTTAGTAAATGACTGCAGGCATGCCAGTTCATTTCAACCTTGTCTACACGGAAACACAGGTGTACAAATTGTTGTTGTGCCAATATTTAAAGTCTAAAAATGTATTCATCCACAGCAAAACACTTTTTTTTGTGCTTTTAGCGCTATAATGCTGCTACATAAACATACAGAAACAATATAAAGAAACAAGAAACTATGCATGACACGTGTTCTTAAAGCCTGCATGCTGCGTACAAACTGTCCTTCATTAAAATGGTAAAATGGTAAATGGAGCTTACTTATATAGCGCTTTCCAGCCCCCTGAGGGGCCCCAAGGCACTTCACAGTAGCAGCCATCCACCCATTCATACACACATTCATACACCGGTAGCTGTGGGCTGCCATGCAAGGTGCCAGCCAGTCCTACCAGGAGCAACTCGGGGTTAAGTGACGTATGTGACGTATGTTATTGCCGTCAATCTTGTCCACCCATTTGTGTACAATGGTTTTGCTGTAGCTGAGAAAATTGGTTCTGTAGCACCTGCAGCACATTATATCATTGTATTGTTGTAAGGCTGATGCATTTGAGTTGTAGGTTAGATCACAGGTAGGGTTAAGACATCATTGCTTTTAGAAGGTTGGTTGTCTGCAGCAAAATGCAAAGTTTGTGTTTCAAGATTTTTTTTGCTCTGGAACTCGTTCTCAAAAATTATTGCTTCAGGGCTCCTCAAATATTGCTTCTGTTACATGGCTGAAACAATAACACTATTGACAATTCCTAACATTCTGTCCCTGTGTGGATCATGTAGGCCTCTTAGATGTCAACCCCACCACAAAGTAGAATCAGACAGAACACGAATGGTCTTTTCAGGGTGTCAAGGTCATCAGACGTGTATTATGAGAGCAGCGGGTGCTTCATTACAGTGATATATCTTGATAGGTTCAGAATGGATTTGAGCCAGCACAACGCTTCCTTGACAAAGCTGTGGGCGAATCATGATGACAGCAATACTAGCATTTACATGATGTCATACCCACAGGCGTGATACATCACCAAGATCTGGAAGTCTAGCTACACTGTTTTTATGCCCAGGCTGTGATTGTGATAATGGCTAAATCATTAAAATACCATAACACACGTGATAGTCTTAGCTGCATCCTAACGTGGTTTGAGAGAGACCTCAGTTTTCACTACAGCTTGAAAATGTGCATTTTTTTTAAGTTTGAGTTGCAAAAGCCACTTTAGATGAACAGCAAAACAAGTTGTTTTAGTATGTGCAGAAAAGTAGTTTAACTTGGACTTGCTTATATAATTACAGCTTTAAAAAAGAGATGACACTAATACATGTTGCTCATCTGTTGCTACTTAAAAGCAACGATCCTTAAGAATGCCGATTTTTCTTGAAATTTAAATATAATGTGATTTAGTTGAGACGTTGATCCAAGGATACCAAACATAATTTATTATTGATTTACCGGAAAAGTCCCTGTGAATTCATGAATCTGTATATATTTTTGCATAGGAATGTGTTCTGTAAGCTGTAACACCAGTTTGGTAGTTTTCATCTTTTTGTAGGAGGCTACATTATGCATTATACAGTAAGTGATCGAGTGACAGAAACCACTCAGATATTTAAAAGTGCAGCTGTTAAAAGCAAAGTGCTGCAGTGGGTCAGAGATGTTTTCACTCAGACACTCATAAAACACTCACAAAATATTTAATTCAAACCTAACTTTGCCCATAAGTTAGGAAAATATTGAGTCAAATCCTGGAATGTGGGCTGCAGTGATCTACATGAGCCGTATGTTTTGGTACAACTATCTACAGCCTTGAAAATCCACATCCCTCTAAGAGTCATCCAGTACAGTAAATGTTATTTATTAACAACAAGACCCTGATATAATTCAGTTTATAAATAATAATGAATATGAGTTTGTTTTTTGTCATCCATTATGAAAAAAAAAAAAAACTTCTATGTGCTTCACTATAGTAGAATCTCCCATGAATCATGTTTTTGTTATAAACATGGCGGAAGATGATGTAATTTTTTTTTTTTTTTTGAAGGACATCCAATGAAATCAATTTAATAATCATGAGGAAAGTGATATGACATTGGTCTCAATATAAAGACTGAGATTGTTAGGGAGAGTGGAACATGTCAGGTAAGCCAATCAATAACAGAGCAAGATGAGCCACATTTACAAAAAAATGATGGAACAAAAAAAAAAAAAAAAAAAAAAAAAAAAAACCTGCTGGTTGTCTTCTAGAGGCATCAAAATGGTAAAAAGAAAAACTGTTTCGGTCTTAAAAGAGGGATTTTTAATGTATTTTGACTATTGTTGATGCTTTCTCTACTGCAAGAACAGTGTGAAATAAAGGGACTTGAGTCAAAATCAGTCTGAAATCCAGCCATCAATGTCATAAAATTCCACACTTAGTATTTTATAGTTGATAGAATCACTTGCCGTTTAAAAAAAAAAAAAGTTATATGTCAGAAAGTGAACATGACATGGACAAAACCCGTTGAAATGCTAAATCTAGGTTTATTTACTTTTCAATGGAAGTTCTAAAAGCAAAAACAAAAAAAAATCCCATAACTTTGTTAAACCCTTATATTATAGATATTGAATGTGAATAGACCCCTTGGGGGGGGG
>JARVGV010000111.1:1755575-1765787 GCA_031762435.1 Hypsolebias longignatus
GTGCGCCCCAGGACAGGAAATACGTCACCAATCAGAAAAACGTTTTTTTGAAACAAACAATATAACTCATCATTACTTGTAAAATATTTATCCTACACAACTAAAAACATATATACATACGTTTTAAAATATTTTTAATTTCTTATTTTAATTTTTTTTTTTTTTAAGTCTTCAATGTAAAATGGTGAATAGCTCCAGAAGTCCCAGTGGGGCGGCGCCCTAGCGC
This sequence comes from Hypsolebias longignatus, assembly GCA_031762435.1. Taxonomy (NCBI): domain Eukaryota; kingdom Metazoa; phylum Chordata; class Actinopteri; order Cyprinodontiformes; family Rivulidae; genus Hypsolebias; species Hypsolebias longignatus. The sequence goes on from JARVGV010000111.1 coordinate 1,755,802, forward strand.
CCCCTATTGGCCGGCCGCCCCTGGCTGGAGGTTTCTTTCTTTTAATAGGGAGTTTTTCCTTTCCACTGTTGCCACTGTGCTTGCTCAGGATAGGAGACTGCAACTTGTCTGCTGGATTGCTTAGATAGAGAACTTTTCTAATTGGCTTTTCTATGTATGTGAATGTTCCTGTAAAATGCCCTGAGACAACTTTGTTGTGATTTGGTGCTATATAAATAAACTGAACTGAATTGAATTGTTAACACTTCTGTTGGAGCTTCTTCAACACATTTCAGTTCTCTGCACAGATGTTACTTTTCTGTTGAAAATGTTTTCTTTCCCCAGCTGGAACAGTTTTTGTCTCCTCCAGGTTTCGGATTCAGTCCCAGATTATGTGACAGTGTTTCCTCTTTCTGCATCTATAATCTGCTCAGAATAGATCCAGAGTCTATATTTGGTTGTCAAAACAAACTCTATTCAGTATTTCAGCTGAAAGAACAGCTCGCCACTCCCTTTACACCGTACTATATCTCAGACTCTGCAGCCACAGTGAATGCCTCATTGTTCTGGTTCCTACTTGAAACTGCAGGAGGAGATATGGATTGGATCCAGTCCGTCTTTAAGTGATTTAGTTGCGTTTGTTGAGCTGGATTGGTAACATGAGGGAAGAGGCAGGGAACACATTCAGTTTTGTTTTAAGAGTTGTGGGCGTTAATACAAATCAAAACACTCCAGGCTCATGGAGCTATAAATAGTTGTGAGGACGAGGGTGTGTCTTCATGCTTCACAGTGTCTCTGAGAAAGGCCTGAACCCAGTGTTTACATTGAGCAATAACACTCTGTAGTAAATAATCCATCTGCAGCCCTTGTTTATTTGTTGCCATTCCAAATTCTTCTTCTGTGGTTTTGTTCAGGACAACTTTGAGCCTCTGTGCAGACGAGCTGAATGTGGCCGAGGGTCCTGCATCTGTGTATGTTTGTCTGCAGTGTTAGCAAAATATCTTTTGAGCCACACAATGTATTTTATGAAATTCTACATGCTATTGGGGGGGGGGGGTTAGCTAGCAATTTTCTTCCATTTTCATTCTCACAGAAAATGTGATTTCTCTTGAATCTCTGCTGCTCAGAGGAGAGGAGTCCACCTGATGCCAGCCTGGTGAGCAGAACCATAGCCCCACATGTTTCTGTCCACCTGAGTTAAGCAGGGTCAAAGCCAGCAGCAGGACTTCAGTGTTCCCGCAGTGAAGATGCTGGAAGCAGAGACTCCATCCCAAATGTTTCCATGCTGTCATGTAGATCAGCTGCTGGTGCTTCTTTTCCTCACTCTGCTCCACTGCTGCATGCTTGTTTCCAAATTGGAAGATAAACTCCTGTCTAATGTGCCACAGATAAATGCACCAGCACAACTTGTATCATCAGATGTTCGAAAATGAGTCGGAGCATTTTGTGAAAATAATGTTAAGCACAATCTCGTGATACCACGAGATGTCACTCTCAGAGAATGTATTGAGAATGACTCTCAGTCACATCAAATTTTACCTGTACATGCGTAAAACCAAGACTTCTATTGTCTGTTAGCTATGGCATCTATCTTGATCTATACTGACTCTAAATGTTAATCAGTTCTCAAAAATCAAAATATTACTTTTGTGAGAGTTTGATTAAAATCCATATAATGATTTATAGAATATTTTGCTGACAGACATGATTGGCCGACTGGGGTGGTGGTTCCCCTCTTCAAAAATGTGGACCAGAGAGCTTGCTCCAATTACAAGGGCATCACTCTCCTTAGCCTCCCTGGTATGGTCTGTCCAGGGGTACTGGTGAAGAGAGTCAGATCATTGGTTGAACCTCAGATCCAGGAGGAACAATGCAGGTCCCTTCCTGGCCATGGAACAATGGATCAGCTCTTTACCCTCACTAGGGTCCTCTAGGGGTCATGGACGTTTGCCTATACAGTCCACATGTGTTTTGTGGACTTGGAGAAGGCATTAGACGATGTTCTTTGTGGGGTATGGGATTGGGGGCCCATTGTTACAGGCTGTTCAGTCTCCATGGTGCGAGAGTGTGCATCACATTGCTAAGCTGGAACCATTCAGGGTGAGAGTTAAACTCCACCATGGCTGCCCGTTGTCACGATTCTGTTAATAAATTTCATGGACAGAATTTCTCGGTGCAGCCAGAAGGCGGAGGGAGTCTAGTCTTGTGGTCTCAGTATTCCATCTCTGTTCTTTGCGGATGATGTGGTTCTGTTGGAGCCATCAAGCCATGATCTCTAGCTCTCACTGGAGTGGTTCGCAGCCAAGTGTGAAGCAAATGGGATGAGAATCAGCACTTCTAAATCTGAGGCCATGGTCCTCAGTCAGAAAAGTGTGGATTGCTCTCTTTGGGTCAAGAGTGAGGTTCTGCCTTAAGTGAAGGAGATAAGTATCTTGGGGTATTATTCATGAGTGAGGGGAAAATGGAGCGTGCCCCCAAAACCAGACTTCGGAACAAGTGGAGAATACATGTAATGGATGGATGGATGGATGGATGGATGGATGAACAAAAGTATGAATACTGACATGAATAAACATTATCTTGTCCACTTCCACATTTTAGTGTCTGGCTGGTCAGAATACAATATATTGGCAGTAAGCAGCTTTTTGTCCCCCATCGTGGGGCAAAGAGTGGGAATTAGACATTTGTGTACATGTTGTAAGCATGAGAACTTTAAAGGGTGTGTGACATGATGTTAGAACTATGCATAAAGTGGCACAACATATACAGGTATATGTTGTATCATTCAACTATTTTCTTTTTTACAAGCAATATGATAAATTGATGAAAATTTGATTTAAAAGTGATTTTAAACTTGGCGCCGTGTTTTGTCATGGGAAATCCGGGTACTTCCGCATGCGACGTCTGTGACGTAGAGACAAGAATGTCTGTCAGCGGGTGTCGTTACAACGCAGTGTGATTGTCTTCAAGATCTCCTTCAGTGTTTTTCAACCACTGCTCCACAGCATCAGGTGTGCCGTGGGCGAAGCGACATATTTATGGATTTTTTCCCCTCATATTTTTAGACCATTTTTTGGCTGAGATATGACCGTTTTTCATTTTGGCAAAAAAAAGATGCAGTACCACTTTCGGCCGCTAGGGTCCACCGACCGTTCCCAGCTCATGGGTCCGACAGAAGCCTCCTCTGGTCGGACTCACTCTGTCGCAGCACGGCCTCCTGCTTTCTGGAGCTCTGAACTACGGTAATGTTACCTCAATGTTTGACTGTTAGGAAAATAGCTAATGAACCACAGGACAGATTTTGGTGAAACTTACAGAAAGTAGTCACTGGATGGACATTTACAACTGATTAGCGTCAGGAGACGTTTGAGCTAAAATTCGATTTATTTATAATCTATTTTCGCAGCGTGCATGACCGTTTGGTAGACCGTCAAAGCAAAACAATTTAAATCCAGCTGATCTGACCATTACGTGCATTTATCAAGGAAAGGTTAAGCTCAAACACACTTTTACTAAGTTCGGCTTCACAAACTGAAAACAAATCGCTCAAATATTCACTTAAATTGCTAAATTCATTGGATTCTATATCCTCTGCCATTGTTATGTCGAGCAGACGTTCTTGTTTCTACATCACAGATGTCGTACCCGGATTTCCTGTGACGAATCATGGCGCCAAGTTTAAAATCACTTTAAAATCAAATTTTCATTGATTTATCATATTGCTTGTAAAAATAAAATAGTTGAATGATACATCATATATATGTTGTGCCACTTTATGCATAGTTCCAACATCATGTCACACACACTTTAAGTGCCTTTATTATCAATTGCAAAAACCTTTTTGTCAATAAAAAAATTTAACAAAAATATCCTTCAGAGAGTTCCCAAAACATTAGCCACCATACGACATACTCAAAAAAGGATGTAGCTGTAAAGAATTCATTTTAAGTGTTTCAAATGTGGTCTGATGCTGTCAAACTGCAAAGCCTCGTTCATTCATGTCCACGTTCAAGTCCACCAAGGAATGAAGAAAATGCTCACTAAAAACTTTACACTTAAACAGTTCACAAAAATAGTGCTCTTTTTTATGTCTGTCCATTTTTAATAGAAAACTGAGGGACCAGCACACATTTTCTGAAAAGGTTCTGTCATTTAGCTGTAAAGCACTAACACCAAGGGCACTTTGTTGTCCCCCATTGTGGAGCAAAGTGGAGAAAAGGGAATACGCTCAGTACTTTTGTTGTGTGAACTGGCTCACTAGAAAAACAAGTAAAGTACTGATTTCCATTTTCATGTGTGGCTGCATCTAGGCGTAAGAAAAGTCACTATCAAAAATTGGGTTGCCACGGCAAGATCCACCGCCATATCTTATTTAAATCTGCCACACCTATCATTTAAGCAAACTATGCTTTCTAGTTGTAATATTACTTAAAAGTGTAGTTTCCTCAACTGTTTGAGGTGGCTGAAGATTAATCTATGGTAGCCAAGGCCACCATCGGCCACCCCCTGGCTCCACCATTGCACCTGGAGGTGTAAAGAATTGCTCCCTTCACTCACCAGGATTTGTCTCTCTGCACCTCCTCATATAAGCAATTAAAAAAACTTAACAGATGTTAGTTGTGTAACTTCTCCCCACTTGAATATCTTGCACCAAAAACATTATTTACTTGTATTTCCTGTTTAGTTCTAGTCCAGAAAAAAGACACATCTTGAAAACTACAAGCTTTTACAATTCAAATCCCTCAGTCATGGAGGACACAACAAACTGCTTGTTTTATTTAAATTAGTTACTGCCTAAAATCAAATGACAACACTGACAACTACAACTGGCACCTTATAACTACAAATGAGTAAGTTTCAAGTTCACTATTACCGGTAAACAGTTTATTAGGACTGTTGGTTGCTGTGTAGCATGTAGCATTTATATCTGTCTGCAACATACTTTAAAAATACTTATCATTAAGATTAAAGATGGATGGTAACTTTTCTTATCCTGCCACAGTGGGCGTACTGATATGCTTGCATAATTCCTGCTGTTTCACTGCATGAAAACAGAGGTATTAGAAAAAAAAAAAAAAAAAACATGACTTGAAAGCTTCAGTCCATCACTAGAAATGTCCCTTGCTGTGAACAACAGGCAAAGCATTTTCACACATTCCTGTTATTAAAAATGTCTGATCACTGTCACAAACAGCTCTGATCAACTGTGTGAAAACAGGTAAAAAAAAAAAAAGTCAGAACAATATTGAATTTGATACTGAATGTTAAAGTTTTCCTTTATTCTTTTGCATTATTGTGACTTTTCTATGAAACTCTGCAGCTGAATTAAAATGACATGTAGGTGAATCCTTCCAGCTACTGACGGCGGATGGATATCGAATCTTAATAATTTCATGAATGTTACAGCCAAATTTCAGACGAACATGACATGTGGTAAATCTTTCTTTGGAATTTTGCATGTCTGTCAACAATGCAAGCCATGAACCTGAAGGGGCGAAGTGAGCAACATAAGGTCTGTATCCACACATCTTTAGTCGGTCCAGTGTAAACTCCTGCTGAAATACTTTGTAATTGGCAAAACAACTGCAGTGATGACTAGTCCTGCATTACATTTTCATGATGCCATTCCAGGTGAGTAACTAAGTTTGAACTAAGCCAGTTACAGTATTTACCCTACTGGCCTTGAACAATGCAGAGTCAAAGCTTTTGTTCGATCTGTGTGTTTGAATCAAACTCTAAATTTTGGCTTTTGCTAAAAAGTCCTCCATCCTTACATCTGATAAGCTAAAATTACACAACACTGTTTTTGCCCACCATGCACAAGTCAGACCACAAATCTGAAGGCTTGCAAAATGTCACCCAGGGTGTTTTAAGCGTTCCAAGTGGTTACAGGATGGTTTAAATGTTTCATGCATGGCAGCATTGTCAAAGAGTGTTACGTGATAAGCACGTTTGTCCCCTATGTTGCTACACTCCACATCTCTGTCCAGGCCATAATGCAATCTGTTTTCCCAACTGAGCAAACGCGCCTAACCAGAACAGACAAAAGTCACTCGTGGACAGTAATGTACACATGCAAACAAACATGGCACGGATGTAAAAACGCATACATGTGCATACATCAGCATATTATGCATGTACCAGATAAACAAAGACCAGGAGAAGTGAAAATCTTCTAGAACAGACCAAACTGTAGCAGGGGAGCTGTAGCAGGAAGAGCCTGGTAATAAAAACTTCCCTTAGTCAATGAAGTCTGTAAGAGCGCACCTTCGTGTGTGCTATTTGCTCTCAGCGGTGTGGGAGGCCTGATTTGTAGCTGTAATATTGACAGTCAAGGCCTTGGAATGAGGTCTTTCCTTCAGGGAGCCCTCCTACCTTTTTGTGCCCGAGCAGAAATTCTCACACACAAACATATGAGTCCCCAACAGAAAACAGTTTTTATTCATAGCCTGAGGCATTCCTACATCCAGCCTTAATCCTACTCTCCGCATTGTAGACAACATTATCCAGCAGAATTACTTAAGAAAGCACTCAAAGACACATTTTTAATGAAACGGTGGTTACATATAACATCCAATTGCTACTAATAACTAATATTAAGCTATCCTATTAAGGGGATTAAGCGTTTGTAAGAGTGTCTTGGACTCAGTCATGGTTGTGCAGCTCTTTCGACATGGAGCATTGCGGTTTGTTTTTTCTCGTGAAAACATAGTTCTTTTCTAAATACTCTAGTTTTCTCCGTGATCCCAAAACATACATGTTAAATACGCCATAGGAGTATGGTTGTTCCACACCTCTCACCAGTTGGTTGCTCAAGAAACTGTAGGCATCAGCTCCAACAACCCTGAACAGGATTGAGTGGTTTCAGAAATGTAATGGGTGGACTCCAGTGTCCGCCCACAGTCAAAAAGCATGAATGTTAGGTTATGTTTATTAATGCTAATTTCAAGCTAGCAGTTCATTAGTGACTTCTGTGATTAAAACATTCTGTTTTTTTTTTTTTTTTCTTTTTTTTCTTTCGGCTGCTCCCTTCCTATAGGGTCGTCACAGGAAACTAACTCGCAAGAATTCTTGGCTTTTGTTTTCATGTCAGATGCCCTTCCTGGGAACAAATTCAACATTCTGGTGTAATAGGCCAAATTAACTCCTGCTCAGATTAAACCCAGGTATAGGATAACCCAGGGTAGAGTATACCCCCAGGGGATAAACTGTCCAAGGACAAACTGATTCCAAAGGCGTAAAATAGCATAGTGCAGACTATACCCCCTCCAGGCCAGAATATTTACCCATACCTATAACCTGGCCTAGGCCAAGTCATAACCCTTTTACAAACTGTTTACAAAAGCTTCTGTATTGAACTTTTTTTTTTTTTAAATGTTGAGTTTTAAGATTAGTCAGTTACTTTGTAGCTTTCTCACTTAACTTTCCCGATAAGGCTGAACTCCCAATACAATGTTGAAAAATTAAGTAATTGTAGCGTATGACTGAACACTACCAATATCATGGGGGTACAATATGGTCTAAGGGGTATTAAGAGATCAAGGTCAATGTATACCATATATAAATGGCCTAGGCCATAATATACCTGGAGTATAATCTAGCCTGGTCCCCTTTAACCATAGGTATAGTCCAGACTGGGGTTATACTATGGCCTGTTACAAAACAGCCTCTGTCCAAGTTCTAACACAAAATCATATGCAGTATGTTTTTAACATAATCAGGTCAGATTTTAGTGAGGAAAATAAAAACAACCAGAAACTGGACGTTTAAAGCAATTCCGAGACTGCAGTAATTCCCAAAGGAACAAACTGACCTCTAGCTGATTTTCTAATGAATACAGTACAGTATTCATTATGTGGAAACAGGTTGAAGTGTTTTTGTACACCACTGATTAGGTTTTAATGCATCAATATTTTTAGGAATTGAAGAATAAAAGTAATGAGTCATGTTGAAACATAATGAAACCTTCCAATAAAGACTACTTCTTTTAAAAACGTAGGTGTCTAAAATACTAGCTGGGTGTCACCGTTCAACGTTATTCATAAAGCTGTAGCTTTTACAGACGCTTATCAAACGGAAATTGTGCATTCCTACTTTTTAGTGAACTGGGTGAATTTATTATCCTGCTAGCAAGGTGGGTAATTACCTTGCTTCCTGAAATTTGGCTAGCTTAGGGAGTGCTTATCCTCCCTGAGTAACTTTTAACAGAGAGCAAGGAAGAAGCTAAATGAGTGCAGCCCTGATTGCTTGAGGACAGAACGCAGCGAAGAGCAAAGTATGGAGAAAGTAAATCTATAAAGAAGCTCGGGGGAATTTTCATGACTCACAACTGCTAGCTTCAGTGGCTACAGAAAATACAATGTTCATCAACAAGCTCTGAGTTTCTACTATCCCTGCACCTCCATATTACATTTAATGATGATAAATTGGCAAATTTAGCCTGCTGTCTTTTTTAACGTGCTTCTTATTAACTGAGATAGTGGTGATTTTGTGTTACATCGCATACGACAACAGTTGGTAAAACTCACCTTTCTCCACCGTGCTTTAAACAACAAAGGAAGCTGACAATCAGTGCATCACCTCTTAAATCAGAGCGAGCTTGGCGGGAGGCGATGCACTTTCTCTTTGCAGCTGTCCACACTCCTCTCACACCTCTCTGCCGAGACGTTGGCCAATTAAACTTCTAAACTCTGACAGTCCAACTGCCTGCTTTTAAGAGGATCTAGGGTATACTTTCAGTGTGTCTGAGCTTGTGTGCAGATGTTTAATATGTTTGGACGTTTTTATCAGGCATTAGATGGACTCCTCTTTGAGTCTGAAGTAATAAAACCCCTAATGAGTGTGATCCAGCAGAAGCGAAGAGGAAAAACAAAACAGCCCATTTCATGTCACCTCCCACCGTCTTTGTTGAATGCGGCTCGAGAGATGTTGGATAAGTCCCTTGGTTTATTAAAAGTCTCCTCTGAAGCCACTTTAAAACACACCGAGTTGTTTGTTGCCCACCTAAAGTGTTTACCATGTTAGTTCTGCCAATCTACAGCACAAAGAGGAAAAGAAATGACTTCTTTCCTAGCCAAATGGCTCATCCTCAACCACCATCAGTGGGGAGAAGACAAACTTCAACTTAAGTTTAGGAAGTGAAATCTCTGAGTGACAATAAAGAGTAACATGAAAAAATTATGTTATATTACAAACATATTTTGGTGTGAATAATTTAAATGATAGTAAACATATTAGTTGTACTTTGTAAATTTTTGTATTGCTCTTCTTGTATTTAGCTTGAGTGATGCAGTGCAGGTTTAACCAGGGAACTGAACAAAACCAACCTAAACCACTGTTTTACAACGGTGTTGCGTACAATACTTTATTTCCCATTCATACACTCAAAAACGTGGTTAAATAAAATAAAGTGCTTAGTTTTTTCTTACTTTTATGATAAATCAATAATACTGTAAATTCTAATTTGTGTACTTGACCTGTTGTCAGTACACACTATACATCATGAGAGAAAAACTATGGTAACTTGTGCTATTTGTTATTCATATCTGAGGCCAAGCCTACCTTATAAAATCTGGAATATATACTGTATATATAGATATACTTGTATATATTCAATGAGTAGTTTAATATTGACACAATTTTCTTCGTAATCAACAGTAGTTTAAGAAGTTGAGTCAATCCTAGAATTATTCAACTACAGTATGTATTTTGAAACAATGTTGCTCAGGTATGAGATCATGAGAGTTGTAGGGAATCCCCAAAGTCCATGATGTTGGGTAAAAAAATGCAGCAAACTGTAGCCTGGAAATTATGGTAAACACGTCCCTTAGTTGTATATTATAGTGTAAAATGAAGTACTAAGCTATGCACAATATTACCTGCATGGTATCAGTATCAGCCAATATTAATGTTAAAATTTCAATATCAGACATCGGCCATTCCATTAAAATAATTCACCAATACAAAAGGCACTATTTTTGTCTGCAGCGGCAGCACAACGTGATGAC
>JARVGV010000111.1:2096366-2110230 GCA_031762435.1 Hypsolebias longignatus
CCCCCTTCCCATTGTGCCTAAACCTAACCAAGACCCGAAACCTAAGACAAGACCCTTTACTCTAAACGTAACCATGCAAAGCTATGTAGCGCTAAGCTAACAATGTAAGTTTGAACATAGTAGGAGGTAGAGGAGGGGCATTTCGACCGATACTTATGGGACTGATAATAAGTAATAACAGCCATTGAATGGTTGATAACATTCGAAGCGGGTGTTAAACTCCGGAGATGTGCAGAACAAATGTCTCGCTGCGGCTTTAAACTCTGGAGATGTGCAGAACAAATGTCTCGCTGTGCCTTTAACAAACTCCAGAGATGTGCAGAGCAAATGTCTCGCTGCTGCTTTAAACTCCGGAGATGTGCAGAAAAAATGTCTTGCTGCGCCTTTAAACTCTGGAGATGTGCAGAACAAATGTCTCGCTGTACCTTTAAACGCTGGAGATGTGCAGAACAAATGTGTCGCTGCGGCTTTAAACTCTGGAGATGTGCAGAACAAATGTCTCGCTGTACCTTTAAACTCTGGAGATGTGCAGAACAAATGTCTTGCTGTGCCTTTAAACTCCGGAAATGTGCAGAACAAATGTCTTGCTGTACCTTTAAACTCTGGATATGTGCAGAACAAATGTCTCTCTGCGCCTTTAAACTCTGGAGATGTGCAGAACAAATGATGTGCAGAACAAATGTCTCGTTGCTTCTTTAAACTCCGGAGATGTGCAGAACAAATGTCTCGCTGCGCCTTTAAACTCCGGAGATGTGCAGAACAAATGTCTCGCTGCACCTTTAAACTCCGGAGATGTGCAGAACAAATGTCTCGCTGCAGCTTTAAACTCCGGAGATGTGCAGATCAAATGTCTTGCTGCGCCTTTAAACTCCGGAGAAGTGCAGAAAAAATGTTTTGCTGCACCTTTAAAGTCCGGAGATGTGCAGAACAAATGTCTTGCTGCACCTTTAACAAACTCCAGAGATGTGCAGAACAAATGTCTCGCTGCGGCTTTAAACTCCGGAGATGGGCAGAACAAATGTCTTGCTGTGCCTTTAAACTCTGGAGATGTGAAGAACAAATGTCTCGCTGCGTCTTTAAACTCCGGAGATGTGCAGAACAAATGTCTCGCTGTACCTTTAAACTCTGGAGATGTGCAGAACAAATGTCTCGCTGCGGCTTTAAACTCTGGAGATGTGCAGAACAAATGATGTGCAGAACAAATGTCTCGCTGCGGCTTTAAACTCCGGAGATGTGCAGAACAAATGTCTCGCTGCCATCAGCGGCTCCGGCCAGGAGGGAGGAGTTCTTCTTCACTTTGTTCTGGATCCATGTCTGCTGACATCTCCCTCCCTCTCCGCCTCACACCGGCTGTGCTTAACACACCGCGCACATACCCGAAACGGCTCCTCACGCGCGCTTCCGCCACCAACCTCCACACACACGCGCAGACTGTCCTCGGGACTGACACACGTCCGTCAACACATGTGTCTCTGAGGGACAGAGACGGATGGTGAGAAGAGACGACTCACTCCAGGGAGGAGGAGGAAGAGGAGGAGGAGGAGGTGAAGGAAGGAGCCGCGGCAACATCTGACTGCTCCTCGGTCTTTTTCTTCTAATTCGTGGATTTGTTCTTTTTCTGTAAAGAGGGCAGAAAGAAAGACGCTGTTTCTGTGCGTGTGTCTGCTTGGACTACCGTAGACTGCGTTCAGACTCCTCCTGGGCTCTGGCGAACTGCGACTCCACAAACCAAACAAGCCAACAACAAGAGAGACAAACAACAACAACAACAACAACATGCCACGGAGGAAGCAGCAGGCGCCCAGACGGGCTGCGGGTAAGAACCAACCTGTCCGAGTCCTCACTGTCCACTCCTGTTGGACATGTGGGACAAACTTTCATCCTGCCTGGGTCTGAGCCGATCACGCGCACGCACGCGCACACATACTCACACGCGTTTATATAACGACAAGCTGGATTCATGTGGACTGAGTAGTTTATGTGGTGGAAGTTGTGAAGAGATTTGTTCTTTGTAAAGTAAAGGAGCTGCACTTACAGGTGAATCAATAAAACTAGACTAATAATAATAATAATTAATAATAGTAATAAAAATAATGATAATAATAATACGAACAGCTGCATGGACGAGAGGCATCTGGCACTGTCAGGAGACATGTGTCCACATCAGGAAGTTTCTGTCCTCATAATAAAAAGCCTCTCCAGGATGATTTATGTCATGTGTGTTTGGAAGTTCAAGCAGGTGAACTCTGGGTGAACTCTTCATAATGTTATGGACAAACGGAGAATGGGTCACACACACGTGCACTCCACCCGTGCTGTTGGCAGAGAAAAGGTGGACACTATGAGCCACCTCCACAAAACGCACGCTTCACTTTTCTTTTCTTGTGGGGGCCGAGCGCTCAGACAGTTTGTGTTGGAGCCTCCTCGTCCAGGAGCCTCTTCATCTTCATGATGTTTGATCTGAACGCCTCAAGCTCAGCAGCCCGTCGCCTTCACAGCGTTCCTCCCAGTAAAACGAGCCCAGTCAGAAAGGGGTTTTCTGCAGCCATGTTTTGCTCACGTCATGCAAACGTTGGAGTTCAGACTGGACACGCTGGTGTTTGCAGATGGAACCACTGGGTTGTGGTGCATCAAGAACTTATCAGTCTTTATTACACATGTAGCAACCAGATGACAATTGTTCTCAGCCAATAATAGCTCCTCTGTGTACCGCTTAACATACAGAGACTTATCTGCACGCACACACACACACACACACACTGTTGTCTCACAATAAATATTTCTTTCCCACATTTGAGCTTTCAAAAGCCCCTTTTCTTAGAAACAATGTTCCCCAGTTTTAATTCAGAGAACTTTGGAGAAGATGCCTAAGTGATCCCTTTACACGCTCCCAGCTGCCTCGCCTGGGCTCTGGTAAATGTGTCAGCCCTACAGAGAAATAAGCCTTCCAGAAGAGTTTCTTCATTGTTGAGGTAATTGTCTCCTCTTTGACAGGCACATTCATCAGTGGCTTAATGGTCAATCAAAAGTTGGCAGGCAGAGTGTTTTCATTCTTTCCTATCCACTACATTAGGAATACTTAATCAAAACGTCTCCCGGTAATGGCTGTGAAGAGTTCATGACTGACTGATCCGTTGTCTGCGCCGATAGAAAATTAACAGCTCGGCACCGGAGAGATGTGGGCCCGCAGATAAACAAATTGTGCATTAATATTTCATCTTCAAGACCTGGGATGTGCTATCAAGCGGTGGAATATTCCTGGGCTGTGTTGTCATTTTTCTCCTCCGTTTTTCCTTTTTTTCCTCCTCTCCTGTGTTCTTGAAGGCTCTTTGCAGCTGTAACTCATTTCACTTGATGACTTTACTGGGGTTACAGAGAGTGACGACAAATTGATTACCTGGCAGAGCAAGAATGGAGCGAAGAGAGGCGCAGGCTGACAGTCATGTTATAATAATATGTTTAATGATGTGTGGAGGGGAACAAGGAGAGAGGAGGATTGGAATAAGAGCATGGAAGATGCAAAGGAATACATTTCATTATTATGATTTTTTTTCTTCCTGTGGCACTCTTAAAGATGCACTATCCCTTTGGGTGGAAATTGTGTTTTGCAAAAGAAAGCCATTCCCCGCTTGAGCATTTATTCTCAGGATTCTGCATCCATTGTGTGTGTGTGTGTGTGTGTGTGTGTGTGTGTGTGTGTGTGTGTGTTGTATCCACTCAGGAGTTGCATTATTAACAGGCATATTTGTTAACGTGAAAGCCCACATGCACAAGGAGGAAAAAAAAAAGCCCTGTTGTCTCTGATTTACCTCCTTTGCAAACATGGCCTGTGTGGTAATTTAAAATGCCAATTACTCACCAGTTCAGAATGGGATGCACTAAAACCTTTGCTTTATTACTGCGCAGGAATCACAAAGCCAGAGGCTAACAGGCCACAGAGTCCAGCTCCACGATGGGATCTGTGTATCAGGTTTATATATGGTGTAAACACGAAGCCCTATAAGTGCTCAGGATGCATTTTTGAGTGAAGGGAGCCATATGTTATTCTGTGGCTGTGGGAGTGCTCCCCCTGTATTTTATTTTTTTATTTTTTTACAATAGCTCTGTGCTTCAAGCCGTTAGCCCAATTTGCTGTTAACAAGATAAATTGGAGAACAGACAAAGGCATTAAGTGTTGCAGTGCCAGCCACTGACTGACAGCAGCTTGTGGGAATTGGCTCGCAGAAATCCCTCCTAAGTGGTTTGTTCAGAAAACATCCTCCGATCGGGCAGATGTTGTTTGTCCAGTTTATGTAGAAAAAAGGGAAGTCCTTTTGGAGTCTGAGCAACTGGGAGGGAAGGGACAGAAAATACACGAGGGCTCCGAGTTTTATTGTTTTAGAAAACACACCAGCCCTGGTTTTTCAGTGTTTACTGCCTCATATTGGAATCCTTTAAATCTTCTTTTTTTTTTTTTACTTTATGAACTGAAATGTAAAAATAAAAAAATAAAAAAATATTTGGGATTCTATTGAATTTATTCACAAAATGCTTTTGTTAAATTTAGAATTTTAGATCCAGGATTTTCCATTTTAAAATCCAACTTGTTTTCATTTCTCTGTAACAATGATCCTGTTGAACATTTTACACTCATGTGGGCTTTATTTTAATTAAAGTCAACCGTCTGAAGACTAATTTCAATCATCCGATGTTTGACACTTTTAAAAACTCTTTATCTTAATTTCTGAGCAGCTCGCTGCAGTCCAGCTTTTTACCTGAAAATACTTTTTGATATGTTATTTTTAAGCGTACGAGTTGATTCAAAGGTTATTAATTATAGTTTTGTTTGAATCAAGTTGTAATTATTGTAATCTATTAAATGAAAAAATACACAGGCTCTGATTTTTTTAAGATAAGCCAAAGAAAAATTCACATCAGTTCAACCTCTCATTTGAGACCAACTTTTTAAATTAATCCCAGGAAGCAGCCTTGGATTAGGTTTAAATACGTTGCTCCAGTTAAAGACAGCGCACGTGAAGACAAAGAGACAAACCTTCCTCATGTTCAAACAGTTTTGAATGAGCAGGTTTTTGATCCCGTCAAGAGTTCGGATGTAAAAAGCTCCTTAGCATCATCTCTGAGCGTTCAGCCTCTTCTGAAAGTCCCGAGAACCCGAGTTAGTTTTGAGGAACGTTCCTGAGGAATGATATCATTAGCAGTCATTAAGCGCGTGTACTTCTCCGTGCTGTTTCTCTCTGAAATCGTGTCAACAAGGCAAATATTTTTGTTTTGATCAAACCCAGCCTTGAATTTTTTTGCTATCTTATGAGAAACACAAACTCAGACTTTGTTGCCATCCTTGCAGTTTTCCAACTTGCGAGCGCTCCCCGTAGAGACTTCAATAAGTTTCTCCTCATCAGCTACTTCTTTTTCCTTTTCATGAACTAAAAACAACCTAGCACCAAGCAGGTGATGTAAGAGGGAACATGGTGCAGTTTATCACGCGCCCTGGTTACCGTAGGTGGCAGGATTAGATAGCGAGTAGTTGGTGAGGGGTTTTTGTTTGCAGACGGGATGATGCACCGTCTCGGCGATAAGAACCGGGACTCCTGTGCCCTCGGGCGCAGTGATGCCGCTCCTCAGCTCTCCTGTGTGGAAAAACAAAAACAGAAAAACAGGCTGTTATGATGGGTCTCAAGGCAAGCGCCTGCACCGCCTTGCACCTCGCTACGCAACCGCTCGTTCACCTTCCTCCCCTCTGAGACCTGCACTAGTTTCCAGGCAAATGACACAATTTGATATGCCGTTGGGGTGATTCATGTGGATAATGTTTCTGTGTGATCATCACTGCAGAAAAGCGACAATTTCTTGTTATGAATTTCTTTTTGTCTCTTTACTCATTAAGTCTGACAATAACGGGAATATTGGACGAGTTTATCGCAGAGAAGCTAAAACTCATTATTTCTGTCAAGTACAAAAGAAATGATGGTATTTTGTCCAGGTCCCCACAGATATAACGATTTACAGAGATAAATGGGGAGGGGGGGCTTTATAGCTGAGATTGTTCGTTTGTGTGGATTTAAAGGATGGAGTGCAAAGCAAGCCTGCAGAAGTACAGTAGCACCCTGGGCCTGCTATTGATTTCACGGAGCAGGTATGGTATGATCTGCTTTGTGGTAAAACTCACTGCAACTCATGTGCTTCACATTACTGCAGGGACATACATTCCCACTATAGTTTATGTCTCTGTAATTTATGTCCTCAGCAGTTAAGTCAACACATAATCTGAGCCAGACAAAGTTGAGAAGATTTAAGTGAAGACATCCATCTTGTGGTAGTTGACCTACATGTGTAGTCAGTCGGAGGGCCATATGGTTGCGGGGTCCTCGGAAACAATCACAGCCGGATCGGGTTAACCTAACCGGAGATGTTTTTCAAAGAGGTATTATGTTTTTTGCTGTTGATTTTTTTTTTAAAGAGCTTCTTTGCATCTTTTAAAATCAGTCATCTCTGATTTCATTAGGGAACATCTGGGGTTTGTGCTCGACTTCCATTCAAAAGCAAAACGACACAAAGCACACTGCTGTACAGTCAGACGGCTTTATCCCTTTTTATAAAAGTTACATTTAGTACATCTCACAACCATGTTAAACTTCTACTAATGAATGAATGTGACATTTTCTCATTTAATACGTGACAAGCCCAAAGACAGAGAAAACATTAATCTTAAGTTATCCGCAGTGTACCTGATTTGGTTCTTATCAAATCCTTAATGAGCTTCAATTAAGATTTATTATGCAAATTAACCCTCAGCTGCTGCAGACGGCAGGAGCAGGAGCTATGACAACATTGTGCTAATGGCGTGATCTGTAACAATTACAAAGGTAAACTGCCTTCACACTGCACGCTCCGCGAGTCTCCGGGAGGTCAGGCCTCTAGTATGCAGTCAGGTGTTCCAGAGATTTGGTAAAATTATTTATTAGGTCTTTGTTTACGCACATGTTAAATAACAACAGATTGGGCCTTAATTCTTTAAATGCTCAGAAATACCCTGAATTGTTTAAATGAATACATTTTGGACTGTTTACAGGCACCAGGAAAGGCTTTGTTTTCTGTGTGGCATTAAAAACAACCCCTTGATATGAACTCGCAACCAGTCTTCATTTTCTGATCGCCATGGTTACGGCAGATGATGAGGTTAAGAACAGAGCAGGAGCTGCTGGACACTTTACTCCAGCACTGTATGAAGTTGTGAACCTTGCACCTTGTGTAACTTCATTTAGCACCAGGCTGATGGCTTCCTGACAGCTTTATAGCCTTCCTGTTTTATGAGTCGTCATGCAGCACAATTACACAAAACCTAATTTGATGAATCAAGTCAATGTTCCACCGGCTCCGTTCACCTCGGTGGCCCCTGATCGTCCGTCTCTCTTCTGGGGGTCAAACGGAGGCTTTCACTCTGTACGAGAAATGCAGGCAGGAACACTTCTTAACTCCACTGCTTGTGGTTAAAAACAGTCTAAATGAAAAAAGCTACTTAAAGTACAAATAGCATCTTTATATTTGTGTATAATTATTATTATTATTATTATGCACTTTTCTTTTACTTTATTTTTTTTGTTTGTTTTTTACAATGATAATGTTTTTAAATATGGGAAAACTAACAAATGAAAATTGCATTAAATTGTTCTATAATTACTTGCATGTGAACAGATTTAAAGGTCCAATGTGTAGAATGGAGTAACACCTTGCTGCACAAAGTACAACCAAAAAAACACCCCCACTCTGGTTCTGCAAGGCCCAGGTTCATGACAGAACCGTCTGATGGACCAGCACAAAGCTCAGAATCCAAGGAAGGGAAACAACCTGTGCATGGACATGGGATGGCTGTAATGATTAAAATGCACCTAAAGCCCTCAAAGAACAGAATATAAGTCTTACTGGCATCTAACGAGCACATTGGGGTTGTCGGTGGGCCTGTCACGATAACACTTTGCTGGATGATTAATCGTCTCAGAAATTATTGTGATAAAACGATAATATTGGTTGGAGACTGTTTATAACTAATGTAATGATAATGACAATAATAATGCAAGTACATCCTCTCAAAGATCAATAAACTTTAATTTCAAAAGATCACTTAACACTGGAACTGGAAAATAATGAAACAACCAACAACAAAATAAGATGGACTCTCAGTGTCCGTTAATAAAAAATGCACTTGAATAAAAACTAAATAAAAAAAAAAAATAAAAAAAAAATGGACATAAAACTACATTCAACCAAAACAGTACCAATTAAGAAGTCTGTAAACTAAACTGCCCTTCAAAAAATAACAATCATTAGTTTTGTATAGAGAAGACGAGCAAAACTGCAGTTTTATAAATAAAATGTGTGAACTAACAAAAACACTACATTTAAATAAGAGCAGAGGCCTCAACAGTCATAAGCAGATCTGTAGCTACTTTAGTCTGGCAGATTCAGAGCAAGAAATACCAACAGGATGAGTTTTTATTTATAGTTTTGAGTTACTATTCTCTTTAATAACTTGTGTATTTGTATGTAAAATTATTGCCAGTGCACACTAAGACAAAAGTGTTAATTAGATTCTACAGGTCTACATGCTATTGCTACATGCTACCATAAATGTTACATGCTACCATATACGCTACATGCTACCATATATGCTACATGCTACCGTATACGCTACATGCTACCATATATGCTACATGCTACCGTATACGCTACATGCTACCATATACGCTACATGCTACCATATATGTTACATGCTACCATATATGCTACATGCTACTGTGTTTTGACAAATGCAATGGTTTGCCTTGGTCATTTGGTTTGGATCTAAGTTCTCCCACTCTGCTCCTGTTGCGTTTGACTTTGAAACCAATTCTATTTCAGTTTTTCCCCCAACATCAAACAGTGTTTCTTTAGCATGCTAACTCCTCACGGGGCTCTAATGCTGCAGAGGTACAAGACGATGTGCCTTGGCTGGCAACCTGACGCAGTAGTTCACTCTCCCTTACGCTAAGGAAAAAGAGAAAGGTAGGAGTCAGTGTAGAACACCGGAGTTGAGCCTTTTGTCATCCAGTGTCTTCAGTAGAAAGAGAGACACAAAGAAACAATAAAGCTGATAAATGAAAATTATCAACCTCATTTTAATTTATCGTGGGATAAATTGATTTATTGTTTATTTCGACAGGCCTAGTTGTCTGCCATCTTAAATGTCATCTACAAACCTTAGAACAAGACAAATATTAGTTGACTAAATTACTTGATGGGTGGGCAGACTCTATTGTCACTTTAGAGACAAATATTTCCATGTGGGAAAAGCCTCAATGTTGATGTTATCTGAGTTTCTGCCCCCGGCCTACGTTTACCTGCTTGAATATTTTTACTTTTACTCACGGTAAAATATACTGTCCCACATCTGAGGTCATTGACAACATTTGTCAATGATAATAATAATAATAATAATGAATATTATTATAAATATTATATGCAAGCTTGGTTTTTATAACTACTGTATATTAAAATTTTATTCTATATTTGTTTTAGCCTTGTTTGATGTTAACTTTCTTGCTAAATTTACTGACAATCAGAAATTCTTGAGACCTGGGTATACAATATGATGTCGACTGGCACAACATTGGTGTGTGTGTGTGTTATCTTTTTAGCACCTTCTCTAGTATAATCTCCTACTATATAAAAAGCCTCTGTCTTTATGGGAACCAAAGCCAAAACCAAAGTTTTAGTGCAGTGGAGCATCATTTTTGGTTTTATGGGTGAGGTTTAGGTCAAAGGTCAGGAGTAGGCCATAGAAATGACTGGAGGGTAATATAAATATAAAATATAAATATAAAGTTTGTGTGAGTTTTATGTCCAGGTTGAATACTGGTGGAAAATATTTGTAGGAAACAGGAGGACAATCATGATCAGAGAAGAAAATAAAGGAGTCAAATTCCAAGAGCCACAAACACAAAACTGACCTGGAAAACTGCAGCCGTAATGAACATGATTACACCCCCACCCCCATATAAGAGCCCGTATGTGAAGTATAAAGTGTCAGGTTTTATCAGCGTGGAAAAGTATTTCCATTTATTGCTTTAAATACACAACATTTGCGTGATACAACTCCATGAATACGACCAATTGATTTGGAAACCCACCACCTGTATACTGGCTGCGTGTTGGATGTACTGGTAAAGTTTTCTGGGCTCTGATTTAGCAGACTATAGAAACACTGGTCTGGGGTAGAAGCCAACGCTTTCTAATTGGCACAGATTTCAAATACTGACCACCTTATCTGATCATTTTTTGTCAGCAGCAAACAAGCTTTAATATCAAACTGAACGTTAAGTGACAAAAATTAGATTTTCTTTCCAGCAGAGGGTCCAGTGAATCATGCATCATATTAAACACATCATTATTCGGCCCCCTGACTCTACAAGGTGTGGTTTAGCTAAAGCCAAAATATGCACTTGTATGTTTGTGTTGCCAATAAAAGATGATTTATTGGGGCTCAAATGAAAGAAGATGGCACAGTGACACACCCAGGAAGGTTTAAACTTGTCAAGCCTGTGCCAAAATATGTTCTACATTCTTAAGAATAACTATTTAATACTTAATTACTATTATTTAATAAGTGTTTAAATTCTTTGTTTGCATATGAAGACCTTAAAAATAAAATTTGATTAAACTCGTGCTTGAAAAATGGATTAATCTATTTTAGGTTGTGTTCAAACAGAAACACATCATAAACTTGTTAAAAACATCTTGGATTTAGTTTTTTTTTTTTAATTATTATTATTATTATTTTTTTTTGTTTAGTTTAGTGTCTGGTAGTGTGGGAGACTTTGCTCAGCTTGGCGTTAAGAAGCTGCTCCTCTGGGCCGGGCCTGCCTGTTTGTGTCTGCAGTTTGTGCTGAGCTGGTCTGTTGAAACAGCTTAATTGATGCTCATTAAACAGCAGTGACAGCTTAGGTGTCCGTGATGAATGTAGAATAATTCTGTTGTACTTACAGCTTGATTAAGGAGAAGCCCACAACATGTCGGCGTAGTGCAGCCTTTGGCTCGGACTGTACACGTTCAGCTGCTACTTAAAGTGATTTCTTGCTGTCCTTCTACCTACATATACCTCAAGCTGAACCGAAGCCAACATTTGTGCATGAAATAAACAAGTTTTCAACCTCTACTTGTAACTGCATCACCGAGTTTTAAAAAGCTTTTGTTATTTGGTTTTAATTCTGTGGAGAGAGCAGCACCTACAGATAAACTTTGTCTCGGACTGAGAATTATGACGACATTTCTTTGTGTTTATTCAGCCCCAGTCGTGCATTTTCATACAATAATAAAGTCAATGGATGTCAGGCAGAGGGGGGAAAAAAATGGGCATCTTGCATTATTTCAGTTTGAAATTAGAAGCAATTGGAATTGGTGCAAAATTGACTGTCTTTGTAATGAGCGCATGACGAATGGTCTAATTTAGAGGAGAAAATGAATGCTGGGAAACCAAAAATATTATTCTGCAGCATTTTATATGCCATGATATTCCATGAAGATGAACTAATTTCACTAAATACTCAATCAAATCTGCTCATAATGCTGTATTTTTATTTTTTTTCCCCTCTCCACCATCACAATTCAAACAGCAAAGATCAGGTCTCTGGGGCAGATTCCAGCGTATCACAATCATGATTTGTCTTTTTGTTTTTTTCTTCAACGACTTTGGAGAAATGTTACTTTAAAAGTCTTATCAGTTGCAGATTTCAAGGCCTGGGTGGCTTCTCACAGTTGTTGACATCTGATTAAACAGACACTGTGAGCCAATAATGGAGAGAAACCTTTTCTTCCATTTTGAGAACACATAAAAGAAGTGGGAATTTCCGCAGGGGATGGATTTACAACTTTATCCTCACATGATTAATATTAGACAGGGAGGTCTTTGTACAGGAAGCAGCATGTCTAATTATGGTCCAGCTGTGTCTCGACTGAGAGCAAACATGATGCCAGAGGCTGCCAGTGGGGACTGCACTGACACGTCACACACATGGTTTGTGTGGGCGTGGGGTGAAGTCATCGTCACCCAGATCTCACGAATCTAAGCCTGCAAATGATTGAGCGGCGGCAGTGGTCAGGCTCTTAGTAAAGTATGGCATATGAGGTTTTAGCTTCACCCTTTAAGGCCCAGCCATGAGTGCATTTTTTTCCACATCTTTTCAAGGTTACACATTTCCACCAAACATGATGATACCCCATGACCTCAGTGGTGATAACTACAGTATGTCCACATTTGCGGTCCGGCTAAGAGCAAATGCAGATTCATCACCCTCCCTGCTGTTACAAGAATTTCAGGGACTCCATGTCCTCCCACGTTTGCCTGTTCATCATATATCTCAGCCCAGACGCTCAAGAGGTTGCTATCCAGGCCAGCCATAAGTCATGCTGTCTGTCATGATGGGACCATGTTTCTCCTCTTGAGTTTCAGCTGTAGCTTGTAGACCCAAACAGCATTCTTAAGATTAACTGAGTGACAGGGAGGCCTCTAAAAGCAAACTATAAATGTACGATATGTTACAGTCATATTTTATGGCTCTTAGTGTGCGAGACCAAGTGTGTGTATGTGTGCAGACAGATCGGATTAAGGATCTAAAAGACCTGCATTGCACCTCAGGGAGTGGAGAAAATAATGGTGTTGTGTTACTGCTGTTTTTCATTAGCCTGGTAATGATAATACAGGTGTACGCATCACAAAGAAACCTGGCTGGGCCTGGTTATCATCACAGCCAAGCCTCTGGTGTAAAAACGTCTTTTGCTTGTATCGCTCCTGATGCATGATTCCAATACGCCGCAGCGATCTTTAAAGCGTAGATGTTTGTGCTGAACTGTGTGCGGGTGCCTCCCTCTGTGTCAGTCTCCCAAATGTCAGTGATATAGAACTAACTGTCAAAATAAGTCGTGTTCAATCCAAAACTGCTTAAGGTGTCAAGGACACATTTTCCTCCCTCCCATATCCTGACAAACATTGAGTCAGCAATTGTCTGTTGTATTTTCAGTGGCAGTATCTCATGCTACCCCCCAGGCCATTTCCAAAGTTGTAGAAAGTGGTCATTTTCTCCGTGTCAGTGGGAGGTCAGTGTTGTTGCAGTCAGCAGTGCTATTCAGCTGAAGATGAAGTCTGTTGGGAACCTTAAAGACATTTTGTTCAGGGTAGTCATCTCCTGCTGTCTGTCTTTTTTCTGTCGCTCTCAAAGAGCCTGAAACTTTTCTGATTACATCCAGATTTCCAATCTTCTAATTGGCACCTGACACTCCTGAAAGCACTCTGTTCCCAATTTTAAACCCATTTAATAAAAAGACGTTTGAATCTTATTAAATCAATTCATTTGCATCTATGTATAGCCATTTGTCCTGTCAAAGGAGCCCTTGTTATATTTAGCTCAGATTCGGTCTGAATACCTGCCTGTCCTTCCAGCTCTCCATCTCACTCATGGTGTCAGTGACTGACATGTCGTCTCTGTGCTCTGCTGTGTATCCCTGGTAACTGTCGCCTGGGGCCCACTCATCCCTAAAATGTAACAGAGGTCACACACAGATCATTGTTTTTGCCGAAGGCCCTGACTTTAACACAGAGTGACCTGAGCAGAACACGGTGGGGCAGCGGCTGGTCAGTGACAACTCTGGAAATAAGAGGAGAATAAACTATGTTATTACTGGTGGGGAAACCTGCTTTGAGTTTTTCAGAAAATGAAAAAAAGTATCTCTGATATTTCTTTCTTTTCCAAGTAAGTATTGCACTGATTTGATTTGATTTTTTTTTGTTACCTGCTGCAAAGTGAAAAGAGGGAAGTGGAAATACCGTACCCTCCGT
>JARVGV010000111.1:2120488-2132098 GCA_031762435.1 Hypsolebias longignatus
AAATGACTTTGGATGAAATTTTAATATATTTATCATTTTGTTTGCAAAAACGAACATAGTTCAATGATACAAGATAAATATGTTGTGCCATTTTATGCAAAGTTCAAATATCATGTCAGTGGACCTTTAAATTGTGATTTTTTTTAAAAACTTGCATTGTATTTTATTTCTTTAGGGAGTGGTGGGGCAGAGGTTAGAGAAGGTGGCCCTGTAATCGGAAGATCGCCGGCTCAACTCATGGTGCTGATGTCAAAAATCTGGGTGGGATAGGGGAAGTACCCACACCTCCACCCTCATTTGCCACTCTGAACCCTTGAGCAAGATCCTTAACCCCCACCGTCTGCTCTCCCGGGCACCCTAGATATCAGCTCTCTGCTCCACACAGAGGGCTGTGGTAGCTCGGTGGTCTGTGGTTTGGTCAGGCGGAACATCTGGTGTAAAAATAATTATCAAGTTTTTGTGCGACTTGGTTCGCTGTGGCGAAGAGAGAAGTCAAAAGAAGAAAAATAAATAAAATTTTATTTTATGTCTTCACACTGGATGTTTTGTTGTTTTAATACAACTGTTACTGTTGTAAAGGCTGTTGCTGTATTTGTAATGGCTTGTCTGCACTTTGCACATCGCCCAGGACATCCTTGTAAAAGAGATTAATACTCAATGGATTGCTTTCCTGGTAAAATAAAGGTTTAAATAAAATACCTGCCACTGGGATGCAGTGCTTTAGTAGTGCAACTGGGCACCATATTGTGTCCGGAGCAACAGCAGCAGGCTGTTCAGTGGCAGCACGTCGGCTCCCTGCAGTGAGCAAGTGGAGGAGGAGGTGGAGGAGGAGGTGGTGTCGGAGCGGGCCTGTCTCAGATTTGGGTCTCTGAGTTATTGACCCTTTCTGATAAACTCCTCTGAATGGTGCTGGTGTAATTCAGCCTAAAACTTTGTACTGTCACTGGGATGAGCCAACTGTCCTCGCTGAATATATGGCTGCAATTTTCCAAATAGGTTTTATAGCGATCCTTGAGAGAGGAGGGCGAGATGGCGATATTACTGACTTTATCACTGCAGCTGAGGAAAATCTAGCACCTCTGTACCTCTATTCCTCCTCTGTAGAGCGGTGAATGATCACGACACACAGGCATTGTGGGTATTACTAAAGCAAAACAAGTGCAGCCCCTAAACGAGGATGGGCAAATCTGTCATTATTACAGTAATTCTGCATTATCCACCCTCTTATCTTCAGCTTACATGTTTCTCTTCTCTCTGGAAGGATTTTACATTCTCTTCAGTAGCATCATTAATACATAGAAGTTCCATTGTTTCTCACTTTGTCAATTAATCTTGTGTAGTGGCTATCTGCATGTTCTGTTTGGGTAATTTCCTCTGAATTAGTATTCATGCACAGTGTCTTATTGTGCCATTAAGGCCCCACTTTACTGGTTTTGTTCCTCAGGTAATATCTAAGTGTAATTTAAGGAAATCAAAGTTTTTCAATCTAATGCGTTTCCTTTCCGGTGATTATCTCTAGATTCGTCCTGCTGTGACAGTTACTGCTTGAAATGAGTGAAAAGAAAACACGCTGAATGTAACTCTGTAATGGGACGTGTTAAAGCAGCAGGCAAAATAATGACTCATCTCCACTCTAAACAGCACCTTTAATCCCATTTGATTTTTTTATTTTATTTTTTGCACTCGGGCTGCTTGCTCAATGTATTTTGCATAAAGAGCTTATTGTTAAAATATTTTTTATGACTATTCTGTGTGTGCAGAAAGAGAAGCTGAACCTGTAAGAGTGTCGTGCGCTGAGCCGGTCTGTGTAGTGCCATAAAGTGATTTTGACCCAGCTTTTAACAAAAGGAACACTGTTGCATGGCCGTCCACGGCTGATGCCACTCCCTCCTTGGCTCACACTGAATATTCCCCTTTAATTGTTGGATGGGTGATAACTGGATGAAAATACAAAAAGAAGTGCTTTTTTTAGTTTGTTAAAGAGCGAGGGCACAGACTGGCACCGATCGATCACTCTGTTGGGCGGGGGGTGGGGGGGGGGGGGGGGTGTTAATGAAGCAGCCGATGGTTTATTAAAGGGTTAGCAAGAAAAGGATTACTGTGGGGCTTCAGCTTCCCAGAAGCTTCGGAGAAAGAGGATATAGGGCCGGGCAATAAAGCAATCAAGGTGTTTATGCTGAGCTTATCAGGTGTGAATCTAACAATCTTGGAATACAAGTAAGTTAAACACAAAATGATTAAAACAAAGACTGAACATTCTTGAAAGAAATGGCCTGCCACCTTTCAGACAAGAGTTTTAGATAGTCTTATGCTGATAAATGGCAAAGTTAAAGCCATTTGGGTCAATCTGGGTGATTTCTTGAGACATGATGAGAATGACTTAGCTACACCACATCCAATTATTGCTCAATATCTGTAATAAGCTGAGTTATAGCCATTTTTGTGTAAGAAAGTTTAGATTTGCTGTCGTGGCCATCTTGATATGGATTGACTCAAAAAGGTGATCGTTGTAGTTGTACATAAAATGATTACTTTTTGAAAATTTCATTTCAAAATGTCTAGTGGTTCAAGACAAACTTTGCTAACAGACAAACGGTTGACTCCAACAACTGAAGCTAAGGTTTGAAGCAAAGATCTTGTAAAATGAGCACCATTTAGAGTTTGTGTTGTGAATGACTCTCAGCTACAGTCACACACAAATATCTGTAAAGTTGCCTGAATCATTTAGTGTTTTCTAAATTCAGTTGGCTTTATGGCCATCCTTAATTGGTTTGGCTTCAAAAGTTAATCAGTCATAGATGAATATATGTGATTCTTTTTTGAAGGGTTCATTACAATCCCTCCAGTGGTTGATGAGATATTTTCCTAACAGAGTTGCCTTCAAATAGGTAATGGTAAAATTTTAAAGAAATATTCTAAACAGACTATCAACTAGACTGAGGAACAGCTTCTACCCTGAGGCTGTTAGACTCATGAGTCTCTTACCAATATTATAGATATATTATATATATAGGCTATATATAGAGAACTATATTAATCACAGTGAACAATCACTGTAATGCCCCTGGATTGTTGATATATGCTGCTGATCGCATGGTGCTGATTTATTTCATGTTGCTTCGTTCATTCGTACTCCTGCTCACAGACTCATGTTCGTGCTGCTGTTGTTTGGCGTACTGTTTTGCGCTACCAGCGTTTAGCATATTTCTTAATTCATATCTTAGATCTTATTCCTGTTTCTTCTACAATTTATATTTTTACTATTGTTGGATGTAACTGGGACCCTGCATAAACAATTTTGTTCCACCTCATGCACCACATGTGTTGAGAATGACAATAAAGAACCTTGAATCCTTGAATACTCAGAATATATGTTACTGATCAGCGCCAGCGACTCCCACACCAAATTTCGCTCCATATTAGTAAAATTGACTACAATAAATCCACGTTTGTGTTTTTCATGGTCAGCTGACTGTGGCCGCCATCTTAAACTCAACACTTACTCTGTAGTTGATGTATATTCAGTAAGTACTTTCTCAGCGTTCCATTGATATTTGTTCATGAGATATTATGCTAACATACAGAAAGGGCAGAGACATGTTCGCCCCATCACCTCCGGTGGCGAGTGATAAACGTTCTTCAATGCAGCCTGTTAGGATTAAATTGTGATCAAGCTGTAGAAGTTTTACTCCTTCACGATGTGTGACCTTTGTGAGCTTGCCGTTGTTTTGGCAGGAGAAAATACAATCCTGATTTAATGCAAACACTCGTCGGATGAAGTCAGTAAAATAACCTTATTCTGAGGAAATATGAGCACAATGAAAGCAAGGCTCTCACTCAGATAGTTTGAAAGACAAATGAGTAGCAGGGGAGTGAAAAATGCAAAGCAGATGTTTTTCTCACAGTTTTAATGGCGGTGAGACATTACTGATGCCATTAGAGACCTTTTATGGCTTCTTTTAATCCCCTGGCCTGCCTGAGGAAAAAAAAAACCTTATGGTGCAAAGTAGCCTCTTTACTTCAGAACAACAATTTGAACCCATTTCCAGGCCGCTTCCTTAATCTGCCACGAGGCCTTACATAGCTTCCTCCGTAATTATTCAGCTCTGAAATCAAAGGTAAAGAGGCTCTGAGATCCACCTCTAAGGTAAACATATGTGGCTCAGTGCAAGAGGGCTTCACTCGGAAACAGAGCCGAAATCCTGCAGCCTGTGCTTTCTTTTTTACCGTGACCTATTTTGGTCATTTAGTTCACCTTTTCAAACAAGTCGCTGTCTGCTAATGAGATCCAGTGACTATCATCTGATTCCACACTGCATGTTGAACTGACAGGTTAGCGTTGGCTGTGATGGACAGTGTCAGCTCTGAGCATCAGAACCAGCCTGCACGACTCAGAGGAGCACTTTCAGGGGTCTGGTTAGT
The DNA here is from genome assembly GCA_031762435.1 of Hypsolebias longignatus. NCBI lineage: Eukaryota > Metazoa > Chordata > Actinopteri > Cyprinodontiformes > Rivulidae > Hypsolebias > Hypsolebias longignatus. The sequence continues at coordinate 2,124,911 of JARVGV010000111.1, forward strand.
GGCTAAAAATGGGGAGAAGATGAACTATAAGGCTCCATCTCACAGTTCAGCCATCAGTATATCAACAAAATCGCAGCCATACAGCCATGTGTGTGTATGTGTGCGTGTGTGAACACATAACCCATAAATATCTCCTCAACCCCCCCACTCATCACCCTAAAGGGTTTCTCTGATGGTGATGGCAAAAGGATGTCAGTGTCTGGGTGATTGAGTGCTGCTGGTCCTGGCCCTGGGCACATCCCTGCACTCCGAGCTCTAGTGGGAGGCCTGCCGCTGAGCACCGGCCTGAAGGGACTGGCCTGGAGGGGAGCAGCCGCACAGCAGCAGGACATGTCCGTCCGTCTGTCTCTGGCAGAGCAACACCGACTCACAGCAACTGCTGCAGTCACATAGAGCAGGCAGCAGAAAGAGTCCATTTGTTGAAATGTTTAATGCAGGCGCCGAGCTGAAGGCTTTATGTTTGGTTGGGATACAGTTCTACAAAATCTGTTTATTTTATGTAAATTTATCATGAACGTCACCAGTTTCACAATGTTTTAAATCTAGTTTGAACATGTGCAAGAAGCATGATCACGTTTGAAAATGTAACATCATATAGTAATTGTGCAACACAATCTGTAAATAAACCATGTGCTTATAATTAGTATTGTTCTAAAACACTCATGGCAAATAGATTTTTAAAAATAAATAATAAAGCCCCACTAAAGAGGAGGTTTGCAGAAAACTGTTGTTTCTGTTAAAAACTGACTGCTGAACGGAGCTACCTGCAGGATGAACACAGTGCTCTCAATATTTGGACCAATTCACATCATTTTCAGACTAAGGTCGTGTTCACACTACACTGTTTTTAATAATGGAGGTTTTGTAGATCCATGTAGACATTTGGGTTGAGCACTTCAAGGAAAAATGCTCTTCAGCTTTGTCAATAATAATTTAATTTTCATTCAAAAATTGGACCCCCTCTCCTCAGGCTTAGAGTTTATTTTGTCCTTTACTCATGCATGCCCAGTTAATGTAATTATTTAATATAATGAATAATATATTCACTAATATAGCTAATCTAATTGTACTGTATATATCAAATTAATATAGCACTGTGTAAAAGCACAGAAAGCTGTCCAGACGAGCACTAATCTTAAGATGGTTGCCTATTTTACTTATAAAAAAAAAAAGAAAATTAACCGTGTCCATACTGTTGGGACGAAGACTTCTTATTTAAAGTTTACTCACCACAAGTCCTGCAGCTGAAAAACTTTGGGTTCAGCGATGTGCGGCTGCTAATCTTGCTGGACAGGGATCTTTATAATCCTTTGTTTTCACTGGTCCAATGGGTCGAGATGGAAAGAACTGTACATAATCTGTCGGTAAAGAGTTTCCACTTTTTAACCCTTTCAAAATAAACTAGCGTGACACGAACAAACTCTGAGATCCCCAGGTTTATTCTCTTCTATTGATTGTAAATTGTTTGTTAGATGCTGTTTTGAAAAAAGCACAAAGACTGGAACAGCACAGTTAAAACAGCTTGGCCTCTCACTTCTAAATAGTGGTGTTTAAAGACACGGTCTCATTAGTTCTTCAAATTCTCTGATTTTAACTTGACTGAATATCAGAAAATCCCATCCCTAAGGAGCTTTTCAGAAACAAAGACGAAGCTGCCCGTATTGTGCAATCCTACGCCGTTTGTTTTGTAGCGTCCAAAACAACAGAGACTTTTTTTTAACCTTTATTTCTGTGTGTACTTTTAAATTTATTTTATTATTTTATTTTTCTCTTCTTCAGGGATTGCCATAGTGAACTAACTCACACAAACACTTAGCAATTGATTTATTTTTTACACCAGATGTTCTTCCTGACTCAACCACAGATCACTGAGCTACCACAGTCCTCTGTGTGGAGCGGAGCTGCTAGCTACAAAAATGATCCACCTCTAAGGTAAAATATGTGACTCGGTGCAAGAGGGCTAAACTAGTGATACATCAGCAATGTGATCATGTTTCTCTGAAAACCCCAGTAGAATTTTATTCTGTAATATTTCATCTAATGGTCATATTTGAACTTGCACCCTGTCTCTCTGAGTCGTCATCCACACCAGTCAAATCTGAAATAATCAAGGTTCAGTAATTAGCCTCATTTGCTGCATTATAATTGGGGGCAGAGGGAGGTTGCTCAGTCTGTTTTTTACCCCCATTTGATAATTGCGGACTTTAATTTGCCCTCTGTTTAGTTTTATTTTTTGCCTCTGAACTTGTTCCCATGGATGCGGCTGTTATTTTAATGCTGCAGCTCTTGTGCCTTTCATCAGTCATCAGGAGCTCAGGCATTTTGAGAAAGGGGAGAGTTCGCTTTGGAAACCCACTGTCTTATTCCCTTTTTGGGCTTCAGCGATGTCAGCCCTGTCCCACAGCCTCCACCAAAAGATCCTTGACACTGTCCAGGTCCGTCCTACTTGGCAAGAGGGAGAGCTACAGAGAAAGGCAGAGTTGATTTCCTGTTCTTGTGAATCATATATCAGTACAATTCCCCTCTGTGCTGTTTGGCAACGGCAGAATGACGGGTGTCATTTATCATACAGACTGAAAGAGGCTGTGGGAAAAGGAATTTGAATTCTTCTGGAAGTGAGTGGACTCTCCTTAGTGGTGAATCATTAAACGGAGGAGTTTTTCAAGAGGGAGATGAGTAACTCCTCGCCATGCCTCTTTGTTCTCCCCATTCCACTGGCTGGCTCAGTCATTAAAAGTCTCCAAAAAAACAAGATTTACTTCATGAATTGTGAAGGGACGTGGCATTTTACTCGTAATTGGGGATTGTGTCCCAAGGAATCCATTAGGACACTCCAGATTTGAGCATGATGCAGATCCATGCTCACGCTTTGGAAGAATTATGTTTAAGCTCATTTGAATGTACAAATCTGATTAGTGCTGCATTTGTCAGCTTCTTGTTGATGACATTTTCATCTTTGCGGTATGGTTCTTTCCCCCTCTTGGTTACTGCTCTTTGAGATTGGGCTTTATAAACATTTTGTGCTCCTTTAGATTTTTCTCTTCACTTGTCAGGGACGGTTACTAGTTCCCACTATTTCGAGCTGGGTGATCAAAGAAAACGACTTTTGATAAGGCTGTCACCAGCTCCTCAGCTGCACAGGCAGAAATAAACGTGTCAAGCTTTAACTTATCCTCGGCAAAACATACCCATAACCCCTGCTGCTCTAATTGAGAGTAACTTTCAGAAACCTGTGAACACATATGCAAAGCTGAGTAGATCATAAATCAGGCTTCTAATAGACAGCCCCACCCTGCCCAGAGCCTCCCCAAAGGAAATACTGGTTTTCATGAGCTGGCTGGAAGTCGACCTTTTCTTTATGATATTTTTGTACCCGTCATCTGTGCATTTTCTTCCTCGTTTTCATCTGACGGCAAAGTCCTCGTCAGATGATATGTGTCAATAAGGTATTGTGTAGGGAAACGGTGTGTTTGAGCTGTCAGCAACTGTTAGCTGTCTCTCATGTGCAGATCACAAAGTTAAATGTGCTGTCAGCGAGTCCTCGGCCAGAAATAGACGTGTTGAGGATAGACTGAGAAGCAGTGCCACCCCCCGGTGCCCAGCAGACTGTAGATCCATCAAATAATGTGAAACACTGATCAGATCCGAGCACAGAGGTGTAATGAAGTATATTTTCAGGTTCTGAGGTTTTGGAATAAGCTACAAAAAGAACCTTTAGATTTTTTTTTTTTTTTTGGTACATTCATTATTGTGTAATATTTATCCTTTATGCGGCTGCAGCTCTCACCACATAGACCAGGACTACCGTCCTGTTTTCGAAGTTCAAACTTGATGTTTCCTGAACCTGTGCTCTGAGTGTGTGACCTCTCCCAGAGGCCCCGCGTCCTGAACTCATATCTTGACATGTTAGCCTGCCACCGCCTGCTAAAGAAGAGCGTAGATGCCCCTGAGGTAAATGAAAACATTTGGTTCTTGCCAGACCTGCTCACGTCTCGGCTGGGCCACATGAGCTGGCAGGTGACACGTGTACTGAGGAGAATCGGAGACCGCAGCAGTGGCCTACTTCTTTTCTTCCACCCACAACCCAGAAACACAAATGAAAATGTTCTCGGCTCTAAGGAAACTGACAAAGACTGACCTGTATCCAGGTGAAATTTACCCAGTCTTTTTATTTTATTTTACGGATCTCTTTCAGTACATTTTTGTTCAATTCTTGTTTATAAACTCTTTATTATAACATATTAGAGAGTTTAGGTGTTCACAGAGTGGCAGTGCGTTCCTGAAAAGCCCCTATTTTTGTTCAGTGATTTTCAGAAATAGGCTTGACATGGGGTCAGCATCTCATACATCAACATCTGCAATTACCAGACAATCCACATTTGGGTCCCATGGGGATGTATGATTGCAATTAAAACATGGGGCAAAAGTTAATTAAGTAAACTACTTGAAACTGAAAAGGCTTTGAAGGCTTTAAATGTTTTTACTTTTAACCTTGCACCTCTTTTCCTTTTCCATTTCTAGTTGCAGTCGGGTGCAAATTACAAGGAGATGCAATCAAGTCATTTTTTTGTTTGAAATTCTCAGGTTTAAATTGGCGACAAGCTTGTATCATTTCCTGCATCACTGTGAGCTTTTTGGTTAATGTATAGATGCTCTCCAGTTGACTTAAAGACTTGTGGCGAATAACACTGCAGTTCACCGGGTTATTAAATCAGAGGGAATAACAGGCTGAGTTCTGGCCATTCCGGTGATTGATGAGCCGAGCTTTATTTGCTGAGGCGGTGTGTTTGTTCCCGTGTAATTGTCTACCAGATGGCTTAGCTAACTGTTCTTAAATGCCTTCAGACCTGCAGGGGTCTTGGGTCTTAACATTTTCCCCCACTAATGACATTATGCCTGCAAACATCTCATAGTTTAGTTTTTTCCCCTCCTGAATCTTCCAGTACTTTTCTGATCTCTGATCTTCAGGATCCAAATGGCTTTGCAAGGTGTTTAGCCCCAATTATTTCCCATGTTTTTAATTTGTACAAAGTAGATATTTTGAAGTGGTTCTGATGGTAAACTCCTTCTGTGAAAATGAGCCCACTCAAATTTGTAAGGAAATGAGAGGAAAGAAAGAGGAGGGAGGGCTGCACGCTACCTGTGAGGAGTCAGATTGGAGGGGGAAATGAATCTAGGTGGCAGTGCGAGTCATCAATCACAGCCCCTCAAGGGGAGCTGCAGCTAAAGCTGCTCTGAAGTGCTATCTGTCAGCTGCTCCTATCCAGCTGGGGGGACCAGAGAGGGGCCGTATCACCACCCATCAGCTCACACCGGCACACAACTGCCATGTAAACATGTGCAGGTGCTCCTGTCAAAATAACCCTCGTCCCAGTTCACAAATGATCCGTCCGCATTCTCATTGCTGCCATGATCTATGGTTTCAGCAAAAATCTCTCCAAATGCTGCGTTTCACATAATAGATTTTGGAGCATTAACACTGGTGGGTGGTTTATTATAATTTAAAAATGGATGTGCTGTTTCACCTGCCTTTCCTTTGTCCCTCCCATCGCGGCCCCCGAATAAAGCCACCAAGTGCTTTTCCACTGATGCCAGGTCGCGTCTGTCGATACCTCTCAAGATGGATAGTTGTTCTGCATGCTTATTGATTCGGCACAAGCACAGAGATATAAGTATCATTTGTCATTTCTGGAATTATTTGAAGTCCTAGTTAAAACCTAGCATGGGGGATGGTGGGGATAGCCATGCCTTGAAGGGGTTGGGGGGAGGTTGATGGGGGAGTAGTGACTTGTCTTGGCTTTGATGAACGACTGTATGGGTCTTTTTTTTTTTTTTACTGCAAGCACCGGGGCCCTTTAGCTGCTATTTGCTTTCACCGTGGTCCAAGAAAAACAATGTGATGGGTCCAAGGAATGAGCAGCATCATATTGTCATGGAGTGTAGCACAGCGATCAGGGTGGTCCGGTCAGACGAGTCAGGAGAAGGGAGGGCCTTGGGACACTACATGCTGCTCTTCCAAAAGACCCAGCAGGTTCTAAGCTGTCCTGCTGCTCTCAGCTCCCAGCTGACAGCCGTGAAACTCATGCAATGAATTCTGAATATTCACAATCTACAACATAATGGTAAACAGATTTTCCTCTTCAAAGAGCATTCAGAAGGTAAATGGAAAGATATTGTGTGGTAACAGTAGCTCCGGCGTGTCCCCCCGTGGCTTTGATTATGTACCGTTTTGGGCGTCAGGCCAGCAGCAGAGTTGGCTTCATTACTTTATGGATCATCTTTTAAGACCATTTAAGATCAACGAGAGCTATTGTTCGCTAATGACAGAGACTTCAAGAAGTTCATTATACTCAGAGCATTTGAGTCATTCAGCTGAAGAGTGGCTTCTTCATCCACAAGAGAACATTGTTTTGTAGGTTACCTGTTTTTTTTTATTATCTTTTTAGCTGTCTACAGAAACTGTATCCTTAAATGATGTATTTTTTAAACCAAGTTCCAGCATGAGAAAATCCTACAACATCACTGTTGCATTCGTGTGTACAGTCTAAACGCACTTCACTTCCTGTTTTTAAATATTTTTTCTAAAAACATGTCTGTTTAATTTTATTGTTTTGGGTTTTTTATGTTTTTTCTTTTGATGCTTTTTTTTCATTAAATTAATGCTATTGATTATTTTTTTGAGCACTTTGGTAACAGCTGCTTTATAAATAAATTTGACTTGACCTGACTTCTGAAAATAATGGCATCATATTCTACCTCTAACCTCACCTACAACCCCAAATATGACAGCAGTAAGAACAATAATTAAAATGTTCAAGCTTATGTTTGTTTACTGTATTACTTCAGTAAACAAACAAGGCTGAACAATAAAATCTTCCAAATTATAGCAGACTCTTAACCACTTAATACTCCAAATAAGCAAACACTATAAATTATGTATATTTTTTAATCTGTCATAGATGCAGAAAAGACTACTGGTAAATATTACATCAAGAGTACATTTAAAAAAACATGGGAAATGAGAAATTTTTAACTGAATGATACTTGTGTACAATTCACCCAGTTTAACAGTAGTCCCTCATTTAACTCAGAGGATCCATACCCTGAAGACCCGCAAAAAGTAAAAACTGCAACGTAGTAATATTAGTACAAGTAGTAAGTAGTATGATATATATACCAGTATATATA
>JARVGV010000111.1:2141365-2156076 GCA_031762435.1 Hypsolebias longignatus
TACTGTATATATACTGTATATATACTGTATATATATATATATATATACATATACTGTATATAACCACAACCAACTCGGACTTGAAGCCCGAAGTGAAACAAAAACCATCAGGCATCACATGGTGTCATACTTTCCTAACAATTTTAACTAATCATCTTTTTAAACATATAAACTGTTTTAGAAATGTTTATAGTAATCAAGTCAGTTCCACAATCCTGTTCCTTGAATTACAAGTCAGCTCCTTCAAATTAGTTCCAAATGGAGGTTTTACAAATATTTACATTACCTTGACATTATAAAGACTCTTTTTTTAAACAAATTTTAATTGAATATTTGGTGGTATTATTTTTATGAGTTTTATACATGACTTGAAAAATACTATGTTCAACCAAATCATAAAATGTTAATACATTTGTAATTTCAATAAATAAAGGTTGAATGAAATGAATGATGAAATATTTATTTGGTGACCATAGTACTTCCTACTAATAATTCTTATAGCGCTTTTTTGTAAAAATAAAAATAGGATTTGTAAATGTTTTGCATGCTTTTCCCCAAACTTCAATACAGTAGATTAATTATGGAACAATCATGATATTATACAATTTATACAAAGCTTTGTTTTTCAAAAACTCTTTTACTTTATTTTGCTATTTTTTTCTTGAGTAATTTACAAGAGATTTTCATGTCATTTCTCATCAATAACAACATATATTAATAGTTTTGACTTTAAACAACATAACAAATGCAGCAGACCTTTGCTGCAATACAATATTCTCTTATGTATAAACTCAGAATAACGTACTACCAGCAAACATTCAAGCATATTTTGTGAAAAGGAATAGTTGTTATAATCTAAAGGGAACAGATATTTTTGTGAAACCAAAGTATAGAACCAGTTTAAGGGGTAGGTCTACTTCAATACATGGGATATGTTTATGGAATAGTTTGGAAAACGATGTAAAAAAGTGAAGTCACTGTTTATATGTAAGAAAAGATTAAGACTATATTGTTGAAAAGATACATATAAGTTAGGTAATATTTAATGAACTATAAATGGAAAATTGTGATGAGTTATGTATTTTGTTGTATTATTTATAGATGATTATTGTTTGAATTGATAGTTTGAATTGATTTCTTTTAAGAAGGAGCAGATATGATAAGATTTCTTTCTTCTTCTGCTGCCTTTCATTTTGTTTTTTTATTTTCTTGTGTTTTGAAATTGTCTTTGTGTTTTTAAATTGAAATGAATAAATTAATTAAAATGAAAAATAAAATAAAAATAAGTTGCATCTACTGTGCATCACCACTGACAACCCAGAACTGTGGGCCGGTGTTGTGCCAAAAATCGACTGGCTGCCAAATGGAGGGAGCACAGTCTTGGGAGGACCTTAACAAAAATTTAACAAGATAACCACCTAAAAACAATATTATAGTAAAGGTGTGTCTCAGTTGATCTTTTTCTTAATTAGTTCACTTTAATGGTCAAATCAGCTGCATTTCGTCTGGGCGACTCAGCGAAATGCAGCTGATTTGACGTTTGCTCCAGGAGTTCTGGAGTGGGATGAAGGTGGCTTTGTATGGCAGGCCAAGAGTCTCATTAATAATCATTTTTACCTATTAATGAGACACTTGGCTTTCCATATTCATCAAGCACCCTCTAGTGGCTGAAAATTGTAAAGTTCATGTCAGAATGAATGAAGTCATCAAATCTCGGCCAAAAACTGGGTTATAGATATGGAAAGAAAAAAAAAACATAAATAAGTCGCTTTAATGTTCAAGTCACAGTGTATACAAATTGGGCAAAAAAGTGCAACTTATACACCAGAAAATACAGTATATTGAACATGGCTCTCTATACTATGACTATAGTTTAGAAATTTGTAAGAACTTTATCAAATACAAACAAACAAACCTGCAGATGTTGGGGGTCCACTGAAAGTAAGTGAGGTGTTGCATTTCAGATTGTTCTTGTTAACTCAACACTTTAAAAAAATCTCTCACCAAAGCATGACTCCGCTCAAGTTTCTGTTCACACAGCAAACTCATTTGTGTTGCTAATTTTAAGTGTACAAACAGGATGGGATGGTTAGATGCATAACATTGTCTTCCGGTGCTGATAATAGTTCCTTTGGTGGGGTGCAACACCAGGCAGCAGCACGTGATGTGGTGGCAGAGGCATGTTCAAAGTGATGACTTGGGTGCTAGGTGCAGATTGCGGTGCTCTACCACCGCTCACTTCCAGTTAGGCTGAGGGTCGACTGACGCATCTCTAAGCAGAAGCTTCTAGTAGGTATCAAAAGGAGGAGTGTTGCTCACTGACATCACCGATAGAAGGGCCCCGTGGATTAGGCATCGCAGTCAGTCTGAGGCGGCTCAGTATATCCCACAATTAGCATCCTTTCACTGTGTTGCATGGTGCTCGTAAAGAGTCCCACCTTTGTCCCGTAGCATAAAATTACTTTAGAATAATTCAAAGTGAGCACGGCTCATGGCTGTGTTAATTGTGCATTCCAGGGTTCTCTGTGTTTTTAGTTAACAGAATGTTGGTTGTGAAAACACTTTTGATTAATTGCCATAATTATTGTGATCATTTTTGCCCAAATGAACAGCCAGATGGCAGGATATGGTGTCATATTTGCGATCCTTTCATATTAATCTGGCTCGAGGTCCATCTGAGCACATTGTGCCATTTGTTGTGTTCACAATCTGTCCTCAAGTTGTCCATGTTTCTTTTTTTTTCCTTCTTTTTTTTGCAAGCTGCAAGTTTTTATTTGATTATATTGGAGCATTAAATATTAAAGTTGAGGGCGTATGAAAGCAAGGCATTTATCTGCATGAATAGCTTGTGTTTAGTGAAGTACGTAATGCGCTTTAAGTAACATCTCCTCCATGCATACTAAAATTAACTACGAGAGTGTTTTCGTCTCATGTAGTCAAAGCCTTGAATAGATCTAACAAAACCACTTTTGGGGGGTTATACCTGCTTTCAAACCCATTTTACATGATCTCATCTTAATTTTATTTTTATTCTTTATCTGAATGTGCCAGCATGCAGATACAATCTGAATAACATAATTTGGTTAATCTATTCAGTTTTGAAGTGCATCATTATAATCATTTAGCATAGAGGTGTGAGAACAGAATGCCTCACATGAGATCTGATGACTCTTGTGTTTAAAAGCAAGCCGAAAACTATTTCATTTTGCGATATCAATTAACCCCCAGACAAATTTTGTCAAAGAGAGCAGCCTGAGTGAGATTGTTCCATCTTTACGCTGCAGTGTCCTTGGGCTTGAGGAGCCTGTTTCCTGACAGAGAACAATGAAGAGAGAGGTGTTTACAGATCCTTACAGATGGCTCCGGGGCTCTGAATTAGGTTCCTACCATTTCTCATGTGATTCAGTTCAAAATTAACTTCAGATGTGTCATCAAGCCTATCATCAGGATGTCTGACAATGTATCCATTTGATCGTGACTTGCACTTCTCACTGTTAGTCAGATATCGCTGTCAAATATTAAATCTGGTGACATGTGTTTCTCATTCTAATGATAGCTCAGTGAAGAAATCGCATCAGGGTGACTTGAAAAGAAAATTCCTTCAGAACTTCGTTTGGATTTGTTGAGTTTTTTTTTTTTGTTTTCACACCAAGTACTTTTTGACACATTTCACACCTATTTATATCGACAAATGAGTGCTATGACTAAATATCTGAATACTGATACAATTAACTGGGAACTTAGCTTCCATGTGAGGAAGAAGAAACACAATCCTGTGTTTTGTTAGACAGCTTAGAGTGTTCACTGATCCTGACCTGCATTGTTGGTGTGGGCTCTGCTTATCCAGCAAGCCTCCTTTTCTTTCTCTCCCTTTCTTTTCTTTTCTCTCTCTTTTTTTTTCTTCTCATGGCATAAATCCGGGAGATGAAAATGTCATGGAGCAGGTTCATTTTGCAAAGAGGTTTTGATTGCCATGCTCGTGTAATTGATTGTTCCAAGGACAGGGGGAAATCTAGAAATGTCATAACAGTCCTGCTTAGGTTGGTCCCACCGCTAGGCAATCAATGAGAAGTAAAAAGAGATATTGATTTGTGCGCAGCAAAAACTGTAGCTTGAGACAACTGGCGAGCAGTGGGGAAAGTGGCACCGACGTGCAGACCTGTCACCGGCACCTATGAATTACCCAATCTTCTCTGAAGATAGTGTTACCTCAGCTACTCACAGAGTCCTGCGACAGGGATTGCAGCTGTCTGTTAGCTAAGCTCGTCAAACTGCTAACTCTCTGTGGCTTGTCAGATTAATGAAGGAAATGTTGACCTTCCAGTGGATAAATGTTTATGTTCTCACATTACAAAACTTCTGGCATCTTAATGTTGGAAACAGAAAACCATTTCTCAGCTGCCACATACCTTTCATAAATGATCGGCACATTTTGAATAGGCTTACTCAAACCAGTGAGAGCGGATTGTGGTCTGTTAAGACACTAATGCTTACAGTGGAGAGATAAATATGTTGTCATGTAGGCCTTTTAGCATCAGTCGGTTTAGAAATGGTGCCATGAATCTGTAATTTTTATGCAGTTATAGCTAGTCTCTCTGGATGTGGGAACAAAAGCCTTTTGGCTCTGGAATAAGCTGCAGTCTCTGTAAATCCAGGCTTTGCTATGCCAAGAGTCTGTTCTAACGGATAAAGGTTATAAACACTTCAACTGCCTGATTTATGATAGACACCTCAGGTTTTTTGACCTTTGCATATCTCTGTCTGAAGATATAAATTTGTCATGACACAGATTGGAGGCTTTACAGCAGTTTATGACATGCTAAATCTCAGGCAAGCATGCCAGCCTCTTGTTTTCTATGGCTGGTCAGGCTCACAGTTTTCGTACTTGGCCTCGTTTTCAAAGCAGGCATTTCCTACTCTTGTGGCAGGTAAATGCAGTGGCTGCTGACTTTTGCCTTGCATGCACACATTTTAACACTTCAAATGGGGGGTGTTTTGTGCAGCCTACCAGTTGTTTCTGCACTATATTCAGCTGGATCTTATGTAGGTGATCTATGCCACCATCTTTGAATCTACTCTTGTATTAGTGAGCAATGCAGCTGGGAATTGCTGCAGCTCCAGGGTAGCTCAAATGCTTGCAAAGCACTGTTACAAATGGTGGGAGAAGCAGAGTCAGACATGCAGGTTTCTTGGAGCGAGCGGCCCCTTCCACAAGGTTAATTGGTGCCTATGGATGTCTGCTATGCAGGACATCTGATAGAAAGGCCCAGAACAAGAGGAAGGACAGTTGTTCATCTCTGTCAATCTCATCCTCCAATACTAAGATAAGGACAATCATGTTATTCCTATATGACTTTTACAAGTTATGTCCAGGAAAACACTACCCTTCTCCATGAAATTATCTTACTCATAAGTAAAACCAAAAAGGTATGTAACATAATCTGTACTGGAGTTTATCACTTTTATAAAAATGGGCAATTTCTACTCATTCTACATTGGATAGGACATATTTCCTCTTTGGTGAACATTCTTACCAGTCCCTTGGTTTTAGTGATAACTTTGAAGAGAGAAGACATCAACTGAGAGCTTGTCATGGCTATTTCTGTTCCCTCCAATGTGAATACTGTACTATATATGAGTATAAATAAAACATACCTCTGTGCTCTTGACAACTCTCTCCCTTAGCATCAAGGGTGTTTTGGGCGCCATCACTGATCTCAGCCGGCCAATCAAAACATCCCACTTCAGTAGAGCAAGGTCACACATTGGGGCTCTTTGTGTGTGCGTGCGTGCGTGCGTGCGTGTGTGTGTGTGTGTGTGTGTGTGTGTGTGTGTGTGCGTGCACGTGCGTTTTCTTTTACCCAGCCCCATTCTCTGTTTTTTTTGGAAAGTCCAACTGTTCTTCTTCCCCATCCATTAACCGTCGAGCAGTTCATCTTCAGGGTTTCTCTCAAGGCACTTGTGAAATATTGATACAAAAAAGTCTTATTTTCAGAAAGCAAAAACGATGAAGACGTTTTCTGGGCTGCCCAGTGTGGGACGCCTGAGTGCTCGGCTGCAGTCAACCCCTCTTGGAGTGCTTTCTTTTCAGAAGAGAAATATTAACCACATGAAACACATAAGTGCCTGGACAGGGCTGTTATGTCTTATTCATATTTAACAGGGAGCACATCTGCCACATCTCTTCTAAAATGCACATTTTCCTGCATGGCTGTGAGGTGGAAAATATGTCAAAGATATGTGACAACTCTGACAAATTAAATTTATTGCAGGGTGTCTTCAAAGGGTGTAAAACCTTAGTTGTGATTTTTTAAAATGTATTTATTTATTCATTTCATATCAATTAAAAGACAAATACAAAACAAAGAAAATATAAAAACTACATATACATATGATTACGTTGATGTGGGTTAAAAGATGGCTAGATTTCAAATAATCTACCAGAAATATTGAAAAAAGTTTGTTTAAATCTTCTGCAGAGGTGCTCAGATCAAGCAAACCCTGCAGCTAGATGAAATTCCAGCTATGCTGACTCAGAGTTTTCATTAATTGGATGATGGGAAATGTGTCAATTAGAAATTCTGTTGTTTAATTATCTGTTAATTGAAGCTATAATGTTTGTGCTCCAAGAGTTGAGAGAACAAACATATGAATAATGAAAGACGTAATTGCTCTTTATGAGACTGCCAGGGAAAATATAATGGTCTGACAGATTGCCAGTTATCTTTTGAAATTTGGTATAATAGTCTGGTTGTGACTCATAACTGGATCTGCTTCTTAACCAGCTTTTGCACATCTGCAACATAGTTTAATATTGCTGTCAACAAAATCAGTTTCCTAAAGTTGAGTTATAGAATATAAAAAAAATTCTAATTGTAACTAAACTTTTCACTGATGTAATGAGTTCTCATTTATTTATTTTTTTTTCTGTCAAGCCTTTGAACTTCCATCTGGATTGATGTGGATCATTAGAATAGCTGAGTTCATGTAAATTTATTCCTCACATGATGCTTCAGGCACGGTGAGATGTAGTCCACAACATAAGGCTTACATTTCCGTTTCATTTCTGAAGTATCCATAATCACTGTGGAATACGTCATTTGCAATACCACTTAACAGGCCCCAGATGAATCAATTTCCTTTTGTCACTCAGTAGCCAGTGATTGGTGTAAACATCTCAACTGAAGGCCAGGAAACCCTTGGACACAGCGTTAGGTCAATGGCCTGTCATGAATCAAACAGTGCAGTTACACCATCAGCCGTTAGTAAAAGCACTTATACTCTCCAGGCTCCCAAAGCATCAAACAGCTGCCATTATAACATCTCAAAACATTCTACTTGAATCTGTGTGGAGTCTCTCAGTAATGCATATTTTAAAAATTGCTATAGTGACAATAAAAATGACGTTAGGCATACTGTATTTTAATTCATTTTTTTCTTGTCTCTGCCTTTTCTAGTGTACATGCCTGATGAAGAGGCTGCTCCTCAGGATTCCATCACTGAAGAAGATGCTGAGAATGACACTCAATCTGAAGAGGAATGTTCAGAAAAGACCAGCCCCAAGGTGTCAGAGGACAAGGAGCTGGACAACAAGAGCACCCACACCTACAGCAACCAGAACTCTCCCATTAGTGTCCTTTCCAATCAGGAGGCAGAGCTGGAGTCGCGTCTTAGCGACAGCAGTGACAGACTCTCCGATTTCAAAACCTCCTCACCACCTGAGAGCCAGAGGGATGAAGAAAGTTGCAGCTCAAAGCATAAAGAGGAGATGGGCAGTAGTTTGGAGAAAATGAGGGCAGCCTATGCAAACTTTCTCTCTGATTCCTACTGGACGGGGATTGGAATGGACTTTAAAATTGGCAAAAATACCAGCAAAGCCAACTGTGACAGCACCAATGGAAGCAGCAAGAGTGAGTTTGACTGGCACCAGGATGCACTCTCAAAAACCTTACAACAGACACTCTCCCCAAAACCTGCATCCAAACCCAACCTCTTTAGCTCTGTCCACCTATACCGGCAAACTACCAAACCCTGTGGCTCAGTGTTCACAGGAGCAAGTCGTTTCCGATGTAAGGATTGTAGTGCAGCTTATGACACCTTAGTGGAGCTGACTGTCCACATGAACAAGACAGGACACTACCAAGACAACAACCACAAACAGAGTAACTCCACAGCTTCATCATCCAAATCTAGGAAAAGAAATTTGCAAGATATGGAAGGGAAAGAGGATGCACAGAAGGTTTTGAAATGCATGTTCTGTGGCCATTCTTTTGATTCATTGCAGGATTTGAGTGTCCATATGATTAAAACAAAGCATTACCAAAAAGTGCCTTTAAAAGAGCCAATCCCTGTAATCACACCCAAATTACTACCACCAGTAAAGAAACGAGCCTTTGAAACAACAAGACCTTGCTCCCCAGACTCAACCACTGGTGTATCTGGCCACACTGAGGCACAGCGGACAGCCAACCTTTCAAACGCTAACAACAATCGCTATGGTTATCAGAATGGCGCAAGTTATACATGGCAATTTGAAACATGCAAGTCCCAGATTCTCAAATGTATGGAGTGCGGAAGCTCTCATGACACCCTTCAGCAACTTACCACACATATGATGGTCACTGGACACTTCATCAAAGTCACAAACTCAGCTTCTAAAAAGGGCAAACAACTAGCGCTTGATCCCCTGGCTGTAGAGAAGATCCAGGGCATAGCTGAGCCGGTTGCCAGTGATAGTGAAGGAGAAAAGGTGTCTCCAAAAAATCCTTCCCCTGGGACATGTGAGAAGGACAGCCAGTGGGAAGGAACACAAGACAAAACAGAGGAAACTGAAACTAAAGAAGACAAACAAGAGAGTGAGGATCAAAAGGCAAGCAATGGAGCTTTTAAATATCCTTATCTCCGTGAAGAAGACCTTGAACAAGAGTCAGGTGGTGGAGGGGACATTCTTAAATCTTTGGCCAATACAGTGGCATCTGCCATCAATAAAGCTCAAACAGGAACACCAAGCTGGAGTGCCTACCCAAGTATTCATGCTGCCTACCAGCTCTCTGGCATCATCAAAAATACCCCCCTCTCTGCATCTCCCCCTACTCAGCTAAAGCAGACATTTAACCACAAGTTGAGGCCAATTGCCCCAAAGGGAAAGTTATACCACAGTACTGTGGGAGTTGAGACTCCCCAGGGAACACATCAAAATGTGGACATCAAAAAAGAAAAGGATGGCATTAGCGATGGCAAAGAAAGTCAGAATATAAAGTTTGATCTGTTGGAGAATGATGACAGCGATTGTCAGGATGATTCCTCTTCCTCTTCAAAGCTCGATGCAGACTGTGTGAATGAAGAGGGGGAAATGATCAAAGAAAAGTTAAGCCCAGATTTCTCTGACAGAGGGAAGACACCGAGCCCTGCTGCCAGCAATGGACGCAGCACTATATCAGAACCTCTCAGTGACACTCCAGATATTCTCGGCATAAACCCGCTCAGTGCACTACAGTCAGTTCTGAACAATCACCTGGGCAAAGCAAACAAGCCCAATAATTCAAGAGCAGATAAAATATCTGCACATGCACAGTCTATTTTTGCTGATTTTAACCGTAGCAGTGAGAAACCAGCTTCAATGCTTAGAAGTCCTGTAAGAAATAGGCCTAATAATCCCTTTCTCTTGGTCAGTGATGACCAGCCAATAGATTTAACAAAATCAAAACACAGCAAGGCAAGCTCTTTGCTGCTACATCCCTCTACGCCAGTGCCACAGAAATATGCTTTGTCTGACATTGCAGACATGGTTAAAGTTCTCCCAAAAGCCACCACACCAAAACCATCTATACCGTCAAGGATTCCAACCATGAAGCTTGAATCTGATGTGCGACGCTTTGAAGATGTGTCTGCAGAGGTCTACTCCGTCCACAAGCGCAAAGGTAGACAATCTAACTGGAATCCTCGACATCTCCTCATCCTGCAGGCCCAGTTTGCCTCTAGCCTCTTCCAGACATCTGAAGGAAAGTATTTGCTCTCTGACCTTGGCCCCCAGGAACGGATGCACATCTCCAAATTCACTGGATTGTCAATGACCACCATAAGCCACTGGCTAGCAAATGTAAAATATCAACTGCGAAAAACAGGAGGGACCAAATTTCTAAAGAACATGGACACAGGCCACCCAGTCTTCTACTGTAATGACTGCGCCTCCCAGTTTAGGTCACCCACCACATTCATTTCCCATCTGGAATCCCACCTTGGGTTCCAAATCAAAGACATGTGTAAAATGCCCATAGAGCACCAAACGAAGATAGAGGAGCCTGAAATGTTGAAGGCTCTTAGTGTCAGAGCCACTGAGGCTCTGGCCACAGAGGACGACATTGACGCAAAGTTCAAATGTAAGCTCTGCTGTCGGACATTTGCGAGTAATCATGCAGTCAAACTCCATCTGAGTAAAACTCACAGCAAATCCCCAGATAACCATTCACAATATGTTGAAATGGACAAGGAGTAGGGGTTCATTCTGTTACTTTGGCCATTCTTTTCCTTTTCTTCCTTTTTCATTTTAATACACGGGTCAGATATTTCAACTAGTTTTCAATTAGCATTGTGTAGTGTGCATCATCATGACTTTAAAACAAATGTTGGCATACAGCAAAGGCACACTGGCTAGAAGCAGTGTGAGCAAACACAAAGAGATCCTTTTGCACCCCGCTCAAATGCACCACCAGTAATGAAATGTATTACTGCTTGAAGAAAAAATAATTGCTGATGTTTGCATGCAATAACCCTGGCTATGACTACTATTTATTTGTATATGTCAAGTTTCAATTGTATTTTAAAGACAAAAAAAATGAACTAATTGAACTACTTGTATGACCTCTGTGATACAGTACATCTGCACAGATGTGCAACTGTTAAAGCAGGCAGCCTGAAACATGAGAACATGTGCAGACCTGTACAGTATATCTCCATGTAAAAATGTTTTGTGTTGCTATGATAGAAGAAAAAAAAAAGCACTTTAATAAATGTTTAATCACCACTTTAGATGCAGATTCTGTACATGGCTCAAAAACAATTAGATGATTTGAAAACAAGGATATTTCACATGTAAATACATTTTAGAAGAAAAGAAAAAAACTGTTTCATGCAACAACGAGAACAAAACAGATAATACCTGTGATCCCTGCACCTTTTTCTACTTATTCCAATAAAGAGTTAACATTTGATAATGGCTTGTATTTTTTGTGCTTTTAATTTTATTTGTTCATTTATTTATTTTCATTTTATGTCCAAACAAAAAAAAAAAAAAAAAACTGTACTGAAAACATTAGGTTAAGAAAATAAATAAATTTACCTGCAAAAGCATGTCTAATTTCACATGTCCTACATATTTCCCATTTTGATTTTCCATACTTGTCCTGACTCAAATTTTCAAGCTTTTTATCAAATTTAAAAAAAAAAATGTATACCTATGTAAAATGATTATGATCATTTTTTTTAACTTTGGCTTTTCAATGCCTCTTTGAAGAATTAACAGTTATGAAGTGCTAGATGAATTGTTTAGACCTAAATCCTGCTCTTGTTTTATTTCAGCTTTAAATAAAATATATGCAGTTATTTTTGTGAAGGTCAAATACTGTCTGATCAGAATCTTATCACCTTATCATGCTTTTTTTATGCATGAGCCTAAACACATTTCTATTTGATTAAAGTTGATACATTTTCATAGTCTATTACAAACAGTAATCGCTTTAAAAGACATCAGCGGCCCCAGTGGACCATGTTGTTTTTATTTCACATAGTCAAAGTGAAAAATACCCAGCTAGAGAGTGAAAATCCAACATTATGCATACATTTTTCATTTTCATGTACTTATCCGGACCAAAAAATACTCAAGTTCTATATGTTTCAAACTGGATGTTCTCTCCGTGCATGCGTGGGTTTTCTCTGGGTACGCTGGTTTCCTCCCACAGAAACATGCACGTTAGACTCACTGATAACAAAATTGGTGAAAGTGAGAGAGTGAATGGTTGTTTGTCTCATTTGTCTCCATGTGTCCCTGTGATGGACTGGATACCTGTCCAGGATGTCCCCTGCCTCTTGCACAGTGGCACAGTGAGCCCCATGACCTGAAAAGGAAGAAGCAGGTAAAGTAAAAGGATGAATGAATGTTTCAAGCCGGTGTAGGAAGTCTGTTTTTATACGAAAGCAAGCACATGTTGAGTGGAGGCTCGTTAGCCTCTTTACCTGCCTGGCTCACCGAGCGGTGTTAATAAGTATTATGTGTTTGTCGTCATTGTATGTTCCCATACAATGGCAAAATTAGTTCTCTGCATTTAACCCATCACACTTGAAATGTACCCAGGTGGAGCAGTGGGCAGCTATGTAAGCACCCGGGGAGCAATTGGGAATTGGGTGTCTTGCTTAGAGGCACCACGATGTGGGAATGGCTGGGACCGAATCTGGAACTTTCGGGTCCCGCGTCGGCTGCCCTGCCTTTACCCCATTTTGGTCCCATTTGGTGACCTGTGTGAACTGGAGTCTAAATGGTGGATAAATCATGTTGTTTGCTTCAGTTCAACAAATAAACTTCCTATGTTCTTCATTTTAGGTTCAAGATGGCAGATTTATTTCCATTAACCAATTATTATGACCTAAGAAATGAAGTGATACACAAAAACCTTCTTCAGTTTGAAATATCTGTCTCATCATGTTTTTATGTCCACAGAGAACCTTGGCTGTAGGAGACAAAGAGCACCATCACAATTCTCTTTTCACCTTATGACTTTTAGATACACTTGAAAGATCTATCCTCCTGTCAGACTTTATTGCTTCCCTGTGAACGCGGCTGCTGCTGCTGCAAGATACTATCATAACAATTAAACATATTTCCTCCAGCTCTATTATTTCAAGGCTATTAAAAATAATTGCCTTCTAAATTCATAAACATTTTATGCAATTCATCTCTTTTCAAGCAATCAAGTCCGCAATTACCACCACCCATCAAATTTCTGTTTTATAACAGGCAACTGACATTTGATGGTAACTGGGGAAAAGCACATGGGCACTGCGGTGATTTGATGCTGTGACACCGACTTGCCCCCTATTGTTGGAAATGAGCAGGCAATCACGTTGTTCATCAGATGACTCCTAATGCAGTTAAAGTATTCAGCTATAATTTCTCCCTGCATTTATAATTACTGTCAAAGACCACACACCTCAGTGAGCAGATTAAAGCTATAAATTATGTAGAGCCTTTCTTCGCCAATGGATCTCTGATTTGTCTGTAGGGCCATTATGTTTTAGAGGAGCAACTTCTTTTAAATTGAAGCCGGCGTTGTTCTTAAGCCACAGCAGACGGCTCTGCAGAGAGGAGAGGACGAGAGTACTGTTTGTGTTTGTTCATTCAGATTTTACAAACTCAGACTGTAACCTTTTTGTAAAAACATGGCTCCGTGTTATCCACATAACTTTGCACTAGCTTGATTTCAAAGCTTATATAGGTTTGATGTTATGGACCCAGCGTGACCTGGGAACAATAAACACCCAGCAGTCCTGGTAGTTGTTTAATTAACATTGTATACAATATGAACACCAATGGGTTAGTCCTCTGAGTGTTTTTAGGGGTGACCCTCAGCTACTACCACACCAAGTTTTAGGTCAGCATCTGGAAATGGCTGTTATGAGGGGAGAGGTGGTGCAGAGGTTAGAGAAGGTGGGCCTGTGATCGGAAGGTTGCCAGTTCAATTTCCTGCACCATCAACATTAAAAATGTGGGTGGGAAAGGTGAAACACCCACCCCTGCCCCCACCCTAATTTTTCCCATTCTGGGCCCTTGAGCAAGGCACCTAACCTCCACCATCTGCTCCCCTGTGTGCCCTAGATAGCAGCTCTCTGCTCCACGCAGAGGGCTGTGGTGGCTCAGTGGTTGTGTCAGGAACGATTGCCAAGTCTTCGTGCGAGTTAGTCCACTGCAACCACTGAAGAAGAGAGCAGCCGAAAGAAGGAAGAAATCTGGAATTGACTGTTATGGTCATTTTGTACTTCCTACTTTTCTGATGTCTTGAATTGTTTCCTGACAAGGACATGGTGTGGAAAAAATTTTTTTTTTTTTTTTTTTTATACCACTATCCTATCGTCATGGTCTTTCCCCTTTTCTATCTAAAGAATAAGGGGCCACGCTCCTAGGAGCTACAGTCACATGCACTCTGCCCATCTTTCATCGCACTCATCACTGTGAACTTTACGTCAAATCTGGCTGGTCAACTCTCAGCACTCGCAGATACACTCACTGGATATCCTTCATCTATAAGACTCTTCTAAACCTAGTCCCGTCATACCTTACCTCCTTAATACAACATCACACAGTCATTACTCCCTGCGCTCTAATGATTTAGTCCTCCTGTCAGTTCCTCTGGTCAGAACTGAACTAGGAAAAAGAGTGTTCAGCTTCGCCGTCCCCTCAGCCTGGAACAGCTTACAGACACTAATATGTTCTAGTGGGCATTTCTCAAAGTTTGAGTTGATTTAGTGTTTTGGTTTTTTATTTTATTTTTTTGTTCTGTGCCCCTACGTTTGAAATGCTTTTTAATTCTTCAGTACTGTATTATCATTAGTGTTTCGTACTTTTCCATTAATTTTACGCCCATTGTTGTTGTTGTTGTTAAGCACTTTGATAACAGTTTCTGTTTTAAATGTGCTCTACAAATAAAGTTGACTTGACTTGA
>JARVGV010000111.1:2371138-2383802 GCA_031762435.1 Hypsolebias longignatus
TCAGTCAGAAGTTCCAGCACACTGTTCCCCCACCAAGCAGTAAACAACTCAAGTGGACCAACCAGTTTGCTGGAGCTACTCTGACTGATGAAGCCCTCTGGAGTGAGGGTGAAACATTTCTATTAAAAAGAAACTGTCCAGTTTTTAAATGTTTGTTCCAGTCCGGAGGAACAGAAGAGAAGCAGATGAAACTGTATCTTTCCTTCAGTTGTTGGAGGAACAAAAAACATGAACTTTAATCAGAACTCAGATAAATAAACAGTTTTATTAACAGGACGGGTGGAAAGTCTTATACAGGAGAGGAATACCGTAAATGCTGGTGTATAAGCCGCTACTGTTTTCTCACACTCAGGACCTCGTGGCTTATACACAAGAGCAACTAATTTATGTACTTTTTAAAATTATAATACTGTATTTTATTTTTACATTTTATTTTGACAGGCTGCCAAGTTTCCTGCCACTGAATAACATTTTCCTTGGACACACCTGGGCGCTCATATGGCTGCTCAACACAACCCCCACAGACACAACCCGCACAGTGAATACCACAGGTACTCATGACAGGTACCACTCGCTCATGGTTTCAGTTTTGCTTCTAAATACCCCCAGTGTTTCCACTACCATTATACAAGTGGGGCGCCCTGCCCCATCAACAGAACTGAGCACCCTGAGAACACTCTCCATGGATGCCTGAGAGGAAGAGCTTCAATGTATCTAACACTCTGAACATTTGTTGATGAGTAGAAAGCCCCTTTTCAACAAACTATGTGTTAGACAGGATGAATAAGACCTGATTAGCAGAGAAATAAAACAAAAATGATCAAGGATTTTGTTTTTCCAGTACTGTAGAAGGAGCTGTGTACAGATTCTGATATTGAATAGTGGCCACCCGTGGGTTAATCACTGGAGCATCTTATTTATGTACAAAATTGTGTTTTATTTTAAATTTAGTATGCACTGCTTTACAGTCAGGTGCACTCTATAGACCAGTAGATAAATAAATGTTGATTTTATTCTGGTTAAACATCTGAGGTGACTCACAGTTGGTGGAGCTGCTCCCTGAAGGCGAGGTGCTGTTCAGACACACCATGGTGGTTCCTGCAGGTTCCTGTGAGCTCACTGCTGGACTCACTCCTCCGTGTCCCACAGAACCAGCAGGTCTGCAGAGAAGTCCCCGAGGTGGACACAGCGAGTGGACGTTCGTCTGTCTCTGTCCATCTGACACATGAGAGTGATGATCCATCAGATCTATGTCTGGACTACAGAACCGGTTCGTGTGGGACTTTATGAAGCACAAAGTTCAAAAGTACACCCTGCTCTGATAAATGTGTGGACACTGAAATGACTTTCTGAGATTCAAGTGAAGCTGTAGGGTCAGAGGTCAGAGTAGCGGTCAGGCTGTGAGTGATGAGAGGTTTGATTATTGACAGGGAACAAGAGATGCTTTAAATGAAAGGATGAATACCTGCGTTTACTGAACATGAAGATCGTCTCTGCTCCTGCGTCTGGGCTCTGGTGCTCATCACTTCATCCCACTACAAACATAAACAACCAGGATCAGACATGAACACGACACACACACTTTAACAATACCTGTGTTTATAAACAGCATAAAAGTCTCCATCTTCACGTCGAATCGCAACTTCTGATTATTTTCATTCTCACAGCGGCGACATGTTGACGAAAGAACTCAGCCTTTTGGTATGTAGGTGCAACTTTAGCTTTTTGAAATATTTAGCCTTTTCTGACATTTTTTTCCCCTCATAGAAAATGAATTGAGCTCATTTTACATCCTTCACATCTTTAGATGTGCTTCAGCTTCTTTCAGCTTCCTTGTGAAAATGTTAACTTTTTTCAGCTATTTCAGCTGTTTTTGCTCCTTTCAGATTCTTTCTGCTAACTACAATATTCTTCCTTCTGCTAATTTCGCTACTATTTGCCTGTTTTTATGCTAATTTAATTATTTTCAGTCAATTCCACATTTTTTGCACTCATTTCAATATTTATTTGAGCCTAATTCAGCAAAAATGTTCTCTCTCCATTCCATCTGTTAATTTAAGTTTCTTTCTGACCTTTGAAGCTACTTCTCAGCTGTTGTTTTTGTGTGTGCTAATTTTAGAGGTTTTCAGATAATTTCCACTTTTCTCTCATTTCTGCTTCTTTCCAACTATGGTAATTAACTTTGTTCTACTAATTTCAGCTTGTCATGCTTCCTTCACCTTCTTTCTGCTAGTTTCAGTTTTTGCAGCTACTAATTTAGCTGTTTTATGCTAATTTGAGCCTTTGTAGCTAATTTCACATTTTTTGCACTCATTTCAATTTTTTTAAACCTCATTCAGCTAAAATGTGCTCTCTCCACGTCCTACTGGTAAGTTTTTTTTTTCAGCTACCTTTTTTTGTGCTAATTTCACCTTTTTTCAGATAATTTCAACTTTTTGTGCTCATTTCTACTTCTTTCAACAAACGTGCACTTTCTGCTTTTGTCTACTAATTTAAGCATGTTCTATTTTAAGCCCTTTTTTTGTGGCTAATTTAAGCTTTATTTGACAAATTTCCTAATGTGCGGATTTCTGCTCATTTAATCCTCTTTCAGCAAATATGTGTTCTTTCTGCTTTCTTCTGCTAACTTAGGCTTGTTCTTCCATTTCAGCTACATTTTAGCAGGTTTTAAAGTCACTTCAGCTGTTTTTCAGCAAGTTCTTCAGCAATAAATATTCTCACTGCATGTTCACAGGAAATACAATTTCTCTAGTTTTTAGTTATACAGTAATCTAAAATGTTTTGATATATAAACACTAAAAGAAGTGTGAAGAGAAGCAAGATGAGAAGAGATGCTGCCAGTAATCATTAGGGTCACCATGGTAACCTGTGTCTGTCGCTCCCTGACAGCAGTCTTAAAAATAGAAGCAGACTGAAACAAAGAGTAAACATTAAGCCTCAGCCACTTTGTGAAAACTAGAAGTTGTTTTGGAAAAGTCCTGATGTGGAGCATCTGGCTCATAAAGAGAGCTTTGTTAATGAGTCTACAGATTTAAATGTAGGAGAAAAGACCATAGATAAACCATCCTTCCAGTTTTTGATGAGAAAATTCTGACCTCAATACAATGGAAGTTCAAGTTCAAGTAGACGTATTGTCGTTTCCACATGTGGGACATGAGGGGGAACAAACTTATGTACACAGGGTCCCAGTTACATCCAACAATAGCCAAAATATAAAGTGTACAAAGAAACTGTATACTAAGATGTACACTAAACACTAATAATTCAACGACTGTCTGGACGTACAACACAAAGTTTGTTTCCAAAACCTTTGGAAGGATTAGACAGCTCATACAGAGTTCAACATATAACTCTTAGTTCAACATTTGGTTGTAAGATCTTCAAAAAATTTAATATTTAACAAAATGTAAACTCCACATTAATCATGAAAAGTCCAACTTTATGTGTCTCATTTAAACTTAAATATATTAATTATAGAGCTCCACAAAAGGGCTGCTGTTTTTACCTGGTTTACAAAAATCTCATTGTCTGTGGATTTATTTGTCATATTTCTGTTTAATCCATTTGATGATGATGACGATGAAGATCTTAACACAGTATTTATTATTTATTCCTGATCGAGCAGCCTGCTTCGACACATCTTTATGTTGCGGGAGTCACAAATGATGAGAGGAACGGAGGCGTAACGGCTGAAACGTAAAAACAGTTTTTCAGCACACCACTGATCACAGACACGTGGTGCTGCTCTCACCTTCTTTCCTGACACGTCTCTCATGGCGTCAGCCAGTTTCTTCTCTGCCAGAGTTTGTCGTTGAACCTCGGCCAGCCTCTCCCTCATCCCCTCCTGCTCAGCGTCGACCCGCTGCAGACGCTCCACCACCTCCCTCTGCCAGTCAGACTCCACACCCAGCTGGTACGCTTCTGCCAGGGACTCCTCCAGGGCCTGCGAGTGTGTGGGGGAGGAATTTAACCGTTGTGGCACTTGAAGATGGTGTTTGTGTCAGTATCACAGTTGTGTTGACCCTGTTGCTTCAAGTGTTCTTCAGACCTGCACGCCAGACTCTGCACCTTGCAGCTGCTCCATGTAGCTCCTCTCCACATTTTCTGCCTCCCTCAGTTTCTGCTGCACCTCCTCCTCAACCTCCTGTCCTACACGCTCCTGCTCCTTCAGCAAATGCTGAAACATTTGTGAAGAAAATCAGGGAAAACAGAACAAGCACAGTATTCAGTATTTTTACCCCAGAGAGGACAACAGGATGTAGAGGAGGTAACAGCAACTGACACCTCCACACATATTATCCACTGACTCATGACGCACCATCTAACCCTACTGCTTATCACCGTCACATTTTATATACTCTGCTGAAATGTCCGTCGTTACACATCCACAGACTCTTCCATTCATTCACATGTATTTACAGATCCATGTTCTGGTTCCATCATGTTTGTAAACAGAACGATCACAGCCTTCGGTCTCAGGCTGTCATCACCTTCAGTGCTCCACGAGTCTGGACTGAGCTGGGTGGCACCTCCAGCTGGACCACACTTCAGCAGAATCAGAACCTGTCCGGTCTCGTTAGGCTCCAGAAATTTTAACGTTTAATGAAAGAACTGGAGATCCCATCTATGAACACTTGCTTCTGTTTTTTAAAAGGGTTTTCAATAGTTCTTACTTTTAGAGATACTTTTAGGTGAAGACCAGAACCACCAGGTTCTGCAACAGTTTCATCCCATGAGCTGTTAAGACTGCTGAACTCAGTTCATTAATGAAGTGACCACAACAGAAAACACACACAGACACAGACACAACTCAGTAAAATTATTTTTACCCACAATAAGCAGTATATGGAATTCACGCATGCTTGGATGCTGTATGTATTGTGTATGTACTTATACCTACATATATATTTATATACAGGCAGTCCCCGAGTTACGAACGGGTTCCGTTCCTACGGCGCGTTCGTAAATCGATTTTGCCGTAAGTCGCAGCCGAACGCACATGGCGCCGTAAGTCCGGATTTTTGGCCGTAACTCGAAACTGAAAGCACATGGCAGCCGTTACGTCTTTTTAAACACGTTTTTTCAATGTAAAAACCATAAATGCGCACTTAGAATGCCGTTTTAAAGGTCCACTGACATGATGTTTGAACTTTGCATAAAATGGCACAACATATATATCTTGTTTTGTTTTTTTTCATTTATCCTTTATTTATCCAGGTAAGTCTCATTGAGCCACGAGAACTCATTTTCAAGAGAGACCTGTTAGGGAGCAGATGTTGGGGGTTAAGGGCCTTGCTCAGGGGCCCAGAGTGGTGCGTATGAGGGTGGAAGCAGGTGTGGGTGTTTCACCTTTTTCCACCCACATTTTCTGATGTTGTCGGTACCGGGATTTGAACCGGCGATCTTCCGATCACAAGCCCACCGTATGTATAGAGATACTGAGTTTTGTAAATCTGGAGTGTAAGCCAACATTATCACATATCTGTGGGCATACATTTTCAAGAATATAAAAGCAATAAATGGGCAGATTAGCAGTTGATCTTGATTTAAGTTTTATGGTGTCAAGAAATTCCATCCATCCATCCATCCAACCATCCATCCATCCATCCTTCCATCATCTTTTACCCGCTTTTTTCTTTTCTGGATCGCAAAGGTCACTGGTGCTCATGTCCAGCAGTCAGTGTGCGAGAGGTGGGTAACATCCTGGACAGGTCTTCAGTCCATCACAGGGACACAAACAACCATTCACTCGCTCACTCATACCTAGGGACAATAGAGTTACCAGTCAGCCAAACATATATGTTTTTGGTCTGTGGAAGGAACCCAGAGCACACAGAGAAAACTCACGCATGCACGGACAGAACATGCAAACTACACCCTAAAATTATTTTTCTTAGACAAAATGAGAGACATCAACTTCTTGCCTCCAAAAATTAACCTCTTCTGGGGTAAGTTCCAGCAGCGTCTGTGATATTTATCGCCTCCCTGAAATTTAAATGCTAGCAAACAAATAGAGAAATAAAATATATAGAGACAGAGGTTAAACAACATTACTAAAATAAATACATTATTTTACAATACAGTAAGTCAAATATGGGATATTAAAAAAAATGCATTTATAAAGGATTTTAATAGGGTCAAATTGTCCTGTAAGAAGCACCAGAGGACAGCAATGTTACTGGGAGTTAATGGGAGCATTTGAAATGATTCTAATAATGTTGTAGGATGACAAGGCGGTTAATTCCTTGCACCTGTCAATAATTATACAAGACTCGTTCAAGTCTCCAAATAATAATTATTGAGTTAAAACAGGTTCAATTCTTTTTCAGGTTAGAACATTGTTTCTTCTGTGTGACCATTAGAATGAGAGAATGTAGACTTGAGTTATATTTGACATATCAAGTGTATGGCGTCATTTATTAATCAAATCATCAAGTTATCACAATATTTACACATGATTGGCAGTGATTTTACGGCATAAAAATTATCGGACATTTTAAAATAACAGATTCAGTTATTAGATGGTAATCAACTTATCTGTAGGCACATTATCTTATTGACTGGCTTAGAAACTGGAGAAAGTTTTTTAAGAGAGTTTATAAGAGACGGAAATAGAAGAAGATGGGTGAATTGGAGTTATCATAACTGAGTTATGTGTCAACCAGAAAGTAGCACGCTCTCCCATGGCTTCCAGCTTTTAACTGCTGACAGTAGAAACTTTTCCGATCCTACCTCAAGACTGTTGGTCCTGAATTTCGGCACCAGCTTTGGACGTGAAAGAGGAGTTTTAGTCCACCAAAACGTCAGCAGGTCTTTAGTGATCCTACTGGTCTTATCAAGTCAGCCTTCCGCATCGGGAGTAGCGGCACACATCTTGTCTGGCTTTTCAGAATAAAATATCATAAAATCTAGCATGTGAAGACGCCCTTGGCAAATGGAGTCGTTCACAGCCTTAGAAAGAGTTTTCTCCACTTTGTGTCTTCATGGAGAGCTCCAGACTGAAAAAACAAGGAAGTCAGAGAATTTTGAGGCAGTTTGACGTCAGCAGCATTCACCTCAGTGATTGGTCAGATGACTAGGATGTTAGTATGATGTCTGGAAGTTTATTGACATTTCCAGCAGGTGGAAAGAGTGAGAAAGTTATTTTCACAGTTAGGAAGAGTTGTTTTGGGAAAGAAGGAATCAAGGCAGACAGTT
Organism: Hypsolebias longignatus; assembly: GCA_031762435.1. Lineage (NCBI taxonomy): Eukaryota > Metazoa > Chordata > Actinopteri > Cyprinodontiformes > Rivulidae > Hypsolebias > Hypsolebias longignatus. The sequence goes on from JARVGV010000111.1 coordinate 2,378,336, forward strand.
ATGTCTTCTACTGAATACTAACTCAAAACACTTTAAAACAAAGTCTGTCAATAATTTCTCGACTTGTTCTTGACCTTTGAACGAGTTAAGACTTCACTTTCCACACACACTCTGAATAGAGAAATGGAACTACTCTCAGTAAAAACATTGAACAGTGATTTCTAATAATCATTAATGCTGTTTGTAGAAATTCAAAAAAATCATTAATAACACTGTTATACAGTTATTTGGATGAATGATTAGAAATGAATAAAACAGATGTGAAATGTCACATATATGAAAGTCAAAGAAAAATTACACAATTAAATTGTTGATTTTCTTCTTTTTGGTGATTCATTCAAAGTCATGAAATGTCTTTCATTGTAACTTTTGATTAGTCTTTGATTAACAATATTGATAATAAAGTAAATTAAGACTGTTCTTTGATTATTTGACTTAGAACAAATTAAAAAGTCTCTTGATGAACTGATTTGAGTTCTGGGTTCAAATTAATGGAATTATAAGGTCTGTCCTTCAGAAGGTCTTCTGGGACAAGATGGACGGAGGAGGTTAGATCACTACATCTTGTTGAATATGGCTTAAAACCAGGCTGGAGAAAAACTAAAGAGGGATTTTATGTTATGTCAAATGCGTATTGGAGGAAAAGAAGAGTTGGTGCTTTGGGGAATTGTTGTGTTTGAAATAGTAATCCTTTTCCAAATGAGCTTCATGTCAGCCAGCACACAACAATCTCACCATATGTTCCTGTTTTAAGAATAAACCTCCCAAAGCGTACAAGTGGGACAGTCTCAATTAAAGCAAGGAGGAAGCAGATCTTCAGCTTCATCACTTCAACTGGCTCTGCACAGGACCATCTGTAACTCTGTGGAAAACTTTTGTAGCTTTTGGACAAACAGAACAGTAAACATCCAGAGGCCTGTGGACAAGAATATGTCCGAAAAACAAAGTGCAAATTACTTTATTCTTTTTTGGGGGCATAATGTATGCTGCCATCACACTTTTGGTTAAAACAAACATTAATTCTTATTCTGTCTTTCTGTATCAACAGGGATGATTGTAAAAAGCCACCATCATGCAAAACTTAACAATGACCTCATGTCTTCTGCTGGTTGAGGAAGGTGATTGTGGTGGGGGGGAGGTGTTTGGCATTTCAAATGCAGAAGTTTGCTCACATCTCTGAAAGAACTTGTTTGTTTTCTAATTTATTTCTCCTTCATGTTCCACCCTCTGGTCAAACAATACACGGGGTGTGTGTGTGTGTGTGTGGGGTGGGGGGTAAGGGAGCTGCATTTGAGGACCGTAATTGCCACTGTGAGTTAGACGGCTGCTTGCTGATCTCTGCTGGAAACAAGGCAGGTGTCTGAAACTGTATAATAGATTCAACAAATTATTTCCTTTTCCTGCCATTCCAAACTTTACAGCTCAAAAGCAGATTTTAACTAACTATTGATTTCATATTCATGAGGCCTCTGCAAATATTGTTGCCTTCAAGTAACCATAAAATCATTCTGTTTCTTATGCCTGGAAAAGTTTAAGTCCATCTTGTAATATTGAATGTCACATCATGCAACCTCCAATCCCACCAGTGACCATGATCCTTTGTGCTATGAAGATTCGTCATTAGATTGGATCACATCGTAGATAAGCTGCCTCCACAATTTCACTTGAGAAGTTATATGCATGTTCTAAACTAAGCCTTCACAATTCATTCATTCAATCTTTATTTATACAGGTTAGTCTCATTGAGCCTCGAGGACTCATTTACAAGAGAGACCTGATTTTAACAAAGAATGATGACAGTAGACAACAAAGACAACAATAGACAATCATAAAGGATGCGTGCAAATTGAGAATAACAAGTGAAATAAAATAAAAAACAATACTCCCTGTGCTCCTAATTTGTAGCTGTAGACCTCACCAAGACCTTAGAATTAGTGTTAATTTGTCCCTACAAATATTACAATCCAACACCAATAACATGTTTAATGTCACACCCACATAGTCATCCAACTTTAGCTTTTCAAGGTTGAATAGACTCAGTGCAGCCTCCAGAAGCCAGAAGACCAAAACACCTTCTATAATGAAGGTCTATCTTTTTGAAACAAATGTTGTTTTTTAATAAACCATCAATCTACAATGCATTTGAGTCTTAAGTCCTTTCCACACAGGAATAGTGTTTGAACAATCGTTTTGCTGAAGTACACAGCACCATTTGTAGAAATGTTTTCATCCACACAGAGGCAAAGAACGTAACAAAATCCACAGACATAGTTGAACAATTTCAAGCAAAGTATCCACCGAGACACAGAGGGAAAAGTTTTCTTTGCACTGTTCAAAGGCTTCAAAGTAAAGTACTTAAACACAAATTTCAGTCTTTTAAAACTACAGTAGTCTTGGGGGATCCATACCCTGAAGACCCGCGATATGTGAAAAAACACCAAGTAGGAATAGTAGTACAAGTATCCTGATGCATGCTCAATAATCCAGGTAGAAAAATCTAAAAAAGCTAAGTCTGGTCCTCTGGACATTCAAACAAATGAAGAATACTTGTTATTTAATAAGTAACTGTTTTTGTAGTTTTATAGTAGGTAGGACACTTTGACTTGGTCATGTTATACATGTAAGTAGTTTGCATGCTGGAAAAGTGTGTGCACCCCTGGACTAATACAATACAACACTTTGCTTGGAAAACCCTGCATGCTAGTTTTATACAGATATTACTTGAAGAGTTGTCACCAATCTACATGGACAACACATTTTACAGGGGCTTCCATATTGGAAAGCTGTGCAATTTGATTGACTGATTGGCTAATACCACCTTTTGCATTGACCCAGTATTCCAGTGCCACAATCTACAGTTCAAAATTAGAACCAAGGTTAAATGTTTTTTTATTATTCATTTTTAGGTATTCTTATAAAATTAGGAGTGACTCAATGTGGGAACTTCTTGCAATTTGCCACAGAATTACATTTTCTACAAAAGAGGGCCAAAATAAATTTGCCCCTTAAAAGTTGCCGCAGAATGAAGGATACCAGCTTTGTTCCATGGCCCATAAATACAGTATCTCATGTGTTATTGGTGTTACAAATGACTGACAACTAGGGATGTAGGATATTGGATTTTTGGCTGATATCCCATATGCCAATATGTTAAAACTTATTTGGCAGATAACCGATACCAAAACTGTTTTTTTTCCCCTAGACCTCTTACAGAGACTAAATAGCTTTCTCTGCTGGCAAATTAAAATATATTATTCTGATCTTTGTCAATTTGGCCTGCAACCAAATGCAGATGCCAAAAAGGGTACTGAAAATGATGTAACACTTCAACTTGGATTATGTTTAATGTCAAATTTATTCATGACATTTACTCTCTCAAACACAATGACAACATTCGAACAGTGCAAATTTGTGTGTGCCTTACATAAAACAGCGCCTTTTATATGACATACCATTTTATTTATAGAGAAGTTAAAACAGCGACAAGGCCAACCAAAGTGCTGATCTGTGAGTTATTATGATAGAATGGCTGATGTCCGATATTTAACTTTATCGCTAATATCAGCTGATACCGATACCATGTCGATAATATTGTGCATCCCTACTGACAACCAAGCTAACAAGTAAATAAATATTTTCACTAACAGGGTGAGGAAGGCTATTTTTCCTCAAATGTGAAGTCCATTTGTCTTATATTTAATGTAACCACAGCCTTGTCCCAAAAGGGTAACTTGGAAGAGCAATACAAGACAATTCAAAAATGATACAAATGGATTTGTGTGTTAAAACTGCCATGAGCACAGAAAGTTCAGGAGTTTTGTTTTTGTTTTTTTACAGAGGCTCCCAAATGTAAAAGCAGAGCACCACATAGTATGCTAATATAAGATAAAAAAAATATAGGGATAAAAGGTAAAAAAAATATATAATAATAATAAAAAAGAAAACAATGAGAGAAATACATCATTTTCTGATGTGATGATATGGTATCAAAAAATAATTTATAATGGAATTACAATATGGTAGATTTTACAATAAGGGACACTAGAATGTAGAAATGATATGGAAGTTACAGGAGCGTTAGAAAAAGATCTGATAAATGTTTTTAGAAGGACATTTAGGCTATTACGATATTTAAGAAATAAAATTAAAAAATAATAAATAAATAAAAAACACTAAAAACAAACAAAAAAAGTCTGGTTGATTGTTTCAATTAGACCTTCCAGATGTACTGTATTTTCCGGCGTACACGTCGCACCGCCGTATTCGTCGCATCAGTCCAATTATGTCTAATAATGTGGAAAAATCCATAAATATGTTGCACCGCCGTATAAGTCGCATCTATTATGCGTCACCGCTAACGCTTCGCATATGTTACGCGTCACCGCAGACAACCCGGAAATGTGGGATGGTGTTTTGCCAAAAATGGATTGGCTGCCAAATAGCCACAGGAGCATGCAGAGAAGGACTTTAACAAGATTAACACTTAAAAAACATTTATTTGTTTCCTGACGTTATAGTAAAGGTGTGTCTGAGCTGAACTTTTCATTACTAAATGCACATAATGGTCAAATCAGCTGAATTTAAAAAATATGGTATTGGTCTAAAAATATGGAGGGGAAAATCCATAAATGCGTTGCTTCACTGTATAAGTGGCAGGACATGGAAATTAGGCAAAAAACTGCGACTTAAACCCACAAAATACGGTAAATGTAGACGTTGTCACCACCTAGGTAGTGTTGAACATGTTTGAATGTGTGAACCAAAGAAAAATACGTTTATAAATAAATAAATAAATAAATAAATAAATAAATAAATAAATAAATAAATAAATAAATAAATAATAGAGAACTGTAGATAAGGCATAACAAATCACTGAAAGTACTGTACTTCTGACCATGATGCTGATGAGTCACTAGAAAGTCTGACAATAACTAAAGCCTTTGGCTTGCTAAACAATAAACCACACTGTAAGTACATTTACTTGTATTTTAACTGGGTACTCATAACCACATGCAGTTGTGTAAGTGACCTCTTTACTCCAAATTCAGATTACGCTGAAGGGCTGCTGCTACTGTAAGCAAAAGGAAAAGGCTTGTCCGGAAATAGCTCTCATTAGACATCAGTCTCTGCTTCAAGTCTTAGTTTCACTACACGACTGACTGACTGCAAAAATTTGACTCAAGAAATACACATTAAGTAGGTAAACAACAAATTTCACTGTGTTCTGTGATTTTAGTCTAGATAGCAGCAGTAAAGCATAATAAATAGTAGCTGAATCATAGAAAAAGAGAAGGGAATGGATAATCATTGGTCATTAGTGAGGAAGTCCAGCTCATTAGATCACTTCAACAACTAAAGTGCACATTCTCTGCAAGAAAATACTGTATGATAGTACAAACCAGATTCCAAAAAAGTTGGGACACTAAACAAATTGTGAATAAAAACTGAATGCAATGATGTGGAGGTG
>JARVGV010000111.1:2523337-2533859 GCA_031762435.1 Hypsolebias longignatus
AACTGTCTCCAGAGCAAGTGAGGTGTTAAAGATGTCAGCCAGCACATCACAGAGCTGGTCAGCACATTCTTTCAACACTTTACCAGGGATGTTGTCTGGACCAGTTGCTTTGTGAGGGTTGATCCTCCTGAAAGTTCTCCTTACTTCTGCTGCGGTCACACTGAGATGCTCTCCATCTGAGATATATGCTAAACAAACACCAAACGGTACACTGAAAGATCTAAGATATACACTAAACACTAATAATATAAAACAATACGTCGTCACGATCGCTGGTAACAACAAATTACAATTTATCGCTGGTAAAGTAACATTTTTCATTCTCTGCTCGATTGCAGTTAAAAAAATATATATTTTGACGAGAAATGTTTCCTGTGAAGGAAATTTGAACAGGATAAGAACAAAGCAAGTGAAAGGTGGAAATTATGGATTAGAGATGAATATTTTTGTTCAAGTTGCTTAATCGTAAGGAGAAGATAACTATTATTGATGGTATACAACTATTTTATTCAAATTGTACTCCCCTTCATGAGCTGATGTAAATATATAGAGACAAAAACGGGTTAAATCATGTCGTCTGGACGTTTTTTTTTTTTGTTTTTTTTAACAGAATAAATTAATGAACTTGAACTTCCTGCAGATGTACAACGAAACACATGTGATTTACCTTAACATTTGAGATTGCACAGTTTCAAGTTATCTGTCTTGCCTCACCCCACTGACATCTGACCAAAAGAAACTATTACAAGTCTCCGTCAGCAGCTGGCTCTGCTCCATTTCCTGCCATCAGGTCATGTGGAGACATGTTTTTGTGGAAGTGGGACGTCATCGTGTGCCAAAGGCCCATCAGAGGACACCAGAGATAACAAGTGCATGCGTGATGGAGCAACGCCTCAAGGGAGGAAATCCTGAGGACAGGGTGTCACAGTCAGATGTTGGAAATGATGAGGATCTTTTACTTTAATCACAAAAACAGGGTTAATGGTTTCACAAGCCTTCTACTCGTTCTGAGTCTTTCTGCTGTTTCACTTGGAAACATTTCCTTCTTGGTCTCCTGATTTGGGCTTTTGATTGTTTCGTGTATGCGTCAATTTGCCTTCCTCTGAGTTTCTTCAAAGCTTTGAGCGTGACGTTTCAGTTCAATCTTTTTCTCTTCTGGTCTTTCTCCCTGAACATAGGATGGCTCCTGAGCTGACCTATGCACAGAATTTCCTTCCTACTTTTCCTTTACTCTCAGGCAATGACCGAGTCCTCACACCCCAGACAACAGGATCTATTTAACCCAGTCGTTTGGTTCATAGACTCATAAATCCTGCAGCGGTTGCTCCACAGCACGCTCCTCACCAGTCATCATGAGGATTACCTTTCTGTGCATCACATCGGTGCTGTCCTTTACATCCGTCTGCTCTGATAAGAACATGAGCCAAATCAGAGGTTAGTGATCAAGTCATGTCAAACTTGTCTTATCGTTTTTTTTTTTTTTTTTAATCGTTTCATGCCGTGTCCAGTTTTCCCAGAAGGAAAGCAAAGCATTGCTGGAGTGATCCAGGTGAGCCACTTGAATGACCGTAACCTGGTTGAATACGGCTTTGATGCCTTTGAAGCCCGGAGCCTCTGCAGATCCCTCGGGTTGGAAATTGCCTCAAAATCACAAGTAGAGGAAGCTCTCAGCAGAGGTTTGGAAACATGCAGGTAAGAAGCACAGAGATGCGTCGCAGCCTGTGGAATTAAAATGCTCATGGAAATGCCTTGTTTTGTTTCATTTAGATTTGGATGGACTGATGAACATTTAGCTGTTATTCCTCGCATAAATCCACTTGCAAATTGTGGGAAAAGCCAGATTGGACTGGTGCCATGGCGAGCCTCTGTTACACAGAAATTTGATGCCTTTTGCTTCAATAAATCAGGTACAACATTTTTCATTTGCACTTTGGTACCTGAAGATACAAAAAGAAAAAGAAGCAAAAATGTCAAACTGAGGGTTAATTAAAAATATGAAGGTGTTAAATCACATTAATGGGGACTGGTAGAAAAATCAGACTTGTTGTACTAAAATGTAAATCAATTTGATTTAGGGTCGGTTTGATGTTAGTTTTTGGTAGACTGTGCATAAATTTGAAATAAAAAGGATCTTATTTTTACAGTGTGGAAAATTGCAAAGTTTTTTTTTTTTTTTTTTTTTAATGTTGATGATTGTAACTGAAAAATAATGAAAACCCCAAATTCAGTATCTCAGAAAATTAGAATATTACTTAAGACCAATAAAAAAGGATCTTTAGAACTGTTGGCCAACTAAAAAGTATGAGCATGTACAGCATCAATACGTAGTTGTTGCTCCTTTTGCCTGGATTACTGCAGCGATGCAGCGTGACATGGAGTCCATCAGTCTGTGTCTCACTGCTCAGGTGTTATGAGAGCCCATTTGCTCTGACCTTCAGCTCTTCTGAATTGTTGGATCTGGTGTATCACATCTTCCTCTTCACAATACCCTGCAGATTTTCTATGGGGTTAAGGTCAGGTGAGTTTGCTGGCCAATTAAGAACAGGGATACCATGGTCCTTAAACCAGGTACTGGTAGCTTTGTCACTGTGTGCAGGTGCCAAGTCCTGTGAACAGCCAGCCTCTTTAGCAATGACCTTTTGTGTCTTGACCTCCTTGTGCAAGGTGTCAATGGTCGTCTTTTGGACAACTGTCAAGTCAGCAGTCTTCTCCATGATTGTGTCGCCTACAGAACTAGACTGAGACCATTTAAAGGCCTTTGCAAGTGTTTTGAGTTAATTAGCTGATTAGACTGTGGCACCAAGTGTCTTCAATATTGAACCTTTTCACAATATTCTAATTTTCTGATACCGAATTTGGCATTTTCATTAGTTGTCAGTCAGTTATAATCATCAACATTAAAAGAAACAAACATTTGAAATATATCAGTCCGTGTGTAATGAATGAATATACAAGTTTGACTTTTTGTTTGGAATTACTGAAATAAATCAACCTTTTCATGATATTCTAATTTGATGTCCAGCACCTGTACTTTAGATTCAGTGGAGTGAAATTCTGATTCTTTGTTTGGTGGTTCTGGATTCAAATCCTCTTTGGGATTTTACTGTTAAGTGGATGTGAAGTATTATTTTGGAATCAAACCACAACTTTGAGCCACATGTTGAACCTTCACTAACACCAACATCTCAAAGGTCAGGAACGTCCAACAGTAATTTCCAGCCATGGCCATAAACTTGATGAAAACGCACAAATCAGTTAAATATACAGACTTCACTCTTCAACCATGAACTCTGGCCTCTTTCTGGATACTTGGAACTGGAAGAGTTCATTTAAACTGGTTGGTTTAAAGCACAAATCACAAGAGGAGGCTTAAAGATGGACTGGTCTTGTCCATTTCACAAAACCGGCTTCTGAATAATTCATGAACAAAGTCTTCTGACCATCACCTCCTGCTGTGTGGAATAAAAACATGAGACAAGGTTATGGTCTTGTTCTTTTTTTTATTGCTGTACCGTTCAGAACCAGCGTCTTGCTCCAGTAAGCAGATGACATCATTCAGACTGGGATTCTGACGGCTTTCAGTCGTTTTATTATTTCGTAAGACACTTTGAAGACATTCCTGAAGGAGGAGACATGATTTTGGTTCATAAAACATTAATGCCTAGCAAGACAAAAAACATTTATGAATCATAAATGCAAACAATATAAACAATCTTATATATAAAACATAGCAGGCGTAATAAATATTACACAGAACACAAATAAACTCAAAGTAAACAGTTAACCTATTTGGTTTGGGTAATGTTTGGAGTAATTACTGATCTGAGAAAGCTCAAGCTCTGCAGTCACTCGTTAAAGAAAGATCCACTCCAAACTTTACCTTCAAGCTCCTAAAGTTACGTCAGAAAGAAACACGAGCTGGTGTGACTTCCTGTTCCACATCGTTTGTTCCTCAAGCCGTTTTCTGTTTAGTGCCTAAAATACATGGAAACGGCTTCAGTCGCTCCGTTGGAGGTGGTAGTTCAGCGCACGTTCAAAGACCTTGGATCAGTAAAGGAGCTTCACGCTCTAGAAGCAGAAATGTGATTTTTGGACCACATCGTTTTGGTCTTTTTGTTTTGTCTCCCGTCTTTGGGTGAGTTAGCAGGTTCACAGGAAGTGGGGTCAATTTGGTTCAGTCGAAAATCAATGCTCACTCTTACGCACGCACGCACGCACGCACGCACGCACGCACGCACGCACGCACGCACGCACACACACACACACACACACACACACACACATCTGTACACATAAATCAACTTGTGGCTGTAAAGTCACTCTGAAGTGATTTTGCTACTTAAAGAAAACTGTGCAATTATTTATTTTGTTGAAGCAAACCAGGAGTAGTACAAGTGTCAGGAGGTCACCACTGCTGCTTCCTTTCCTTTTTCCTTTTCATGCAGCCACAACAAGTTCTGGCGTCCATCTCTTGGACTCAGGACTGAAGCTCCTCATGCGTGGGGGACGGGGGTGAAGTGGTCAGACCTCTGCCTGGATGTCTCCTTTCAACCCCCATAATGCTACTTCTGTTGCAAAGTGCAAGCAGTAACTGCCTCTCCCTTTTATTGGAGAAAGTCAGAAATCAATGGCAAGAAAAACAAAACAGAAACGTTGATGTTCAAGTGTAAAAAACAAACAAACAAACAAACAAAACAAAAAACAACCTCAGTCCAAAAGAACAACAGGAAGGGAGAGGGCAGTGTGAAAGTGTGTAGATCCAGAAAACTCAGTCCACCCACACTAAAACAAGTGTTGCTGCTCCTCTGGTAGTTAGACCTCCCTGGAACAAGAAGAAAACATCATCAAACCTGTTGCCATGACGAGGCTGAAGCAGAGTGATGATGCAACACTTACGATGCGGTCAGCGTGGAGTTGAGGACCAGGGTGGTGCGTATTCTGTACAGCTGGGCGACGGTCAGCTTCTTGTGCTGCTGCACTAGACGACTCCTCTTCTTGCGTGGCATTTCTGCTGAGTCAGCGCTCGCCTTACACTGGCAGCTCTGATCTGAGCGGCCAGACGAAACCTGCTGGGTCTCCTCGCGCAGTCGGGCGGGAGCTCTGTGGATGTGCACGGCCTCCGCCCTGCTCAGGCCGGCTCCAGGTTTGTCCGAGAGTGTTTTAGTGCTCAAGCAGTCCTCTGAGCAGTGGAGGCTGCGTTGCCGCAGCTCTGACAGGCTCCGGCTGTGTGCCAGCGAGGACGTGTCTGTATCCTCGCTGTGCGACTCCTGGGAGTCGGAGCTGAGGGAGTGCATGTGAGAGACGGGGTTATCTCCATGGACACGCTGCAGGAGGTTATCCTCGGAGCGGGACAGAGTGAAAGAAGACAACCTCTGCAGGCACTTGAGTCTGGACTGCACAGGAGGCCGCCGGCGAGGCTTGAACTGGACGACAGACAGCTGGGAGCCCCGTGTGGCCTCCTCCTCCTCCTCCTCCTCCTCCTCCTCCTCTGTTTCAGCCTCACCCAGCTCCACCTCCAGAACTCCTTCCTCTGCCTCCTCTCCCTCACGCTGGACAAGCTGTAGCTGCAGCTCTCGTTGGAGGGACTCAGGGGAGAGGGTACCATACGCACTGTCCATAGAGAGCGATCGAAGCTGGGGCTCCAGCTCGTCGCTGTCGGGCCCCCCCCCAGGGCTGTGCTCAGAGCACACACTGGAGTCGTCCCTGTGAGCAGACTGCTGGACGTCAGACCTTTCAGATGAGGACGAGTCGTCCTGGTCAGAGTCTTTGTCAGAGCTGCCTTCGAGGTTCGAGTTGGAGAGAGGGAGCTGCTGGTGCTCAGCAGGATGGTCCACGTCCATCACTGACAGGGTCTCTGTGGAACCATCTGATTGGCTGAAAGAGAGAACCGGTGGATTAAAAGCAGTTTCTTTAGGTTGATGCAGATTTCAGCTGGATATCAAGAGAAAACTTTACTGGTCCTCAACAAACATGAACTGTTTAAGCCCAACTGAACCACAAGGCAGAATCAACATGAAAAACAACAAACACTCAGACTCAGTGACTCAGAGAAGCATCTTCAGCTGCAGCATCTTCAGCTGCAGCATCTTCAGCTTCTTAAACCTCAGTGTTAGTTCTCAAACATTTCACTTCACATTGTTGTAGAGACACTTTGATTCTTACAAACACTCACGTGTCCCACTGCAGGTCCAGCTGTGACCAGAACCATGCAAGCCCAAATCATCACACCTCCTTCTCCGTGCGTGACAGCTGCTACGAGGTGTTTGTGCTCATATCGCTTGATTTAAATGTCTCTGCTGTTTTAAATATGTTGTTGCACAACTCTTACTATAGAATGATAAACTAAAAACAGATAGTCCTCGACTTACGTTCGAGTTACGTTCCTACGGGCCGAACGTAACCCGATTTTGCCGTAAGTCGGAGCGCTACCCACGTGGCGGCCGTAAGTCGGAAAAGAATGGTAAACGTCATTTTAAACACGTTTTTTTTTTCAATGTAATACAACAAAAGCGTACTAAAACGCCGTTTTGCTGTATTTCCAAACAGTTAGCTAACACAATACCTTAAAAAAAAAAAAATAAATAAATAAATAAAATAAAAAAATAAAAAAAAACAAAAAAACAACACAAACATAAAATGCTGCATAAAAAAGTCAACGTGAGGTGTGATGATGTCACTGGGGGCGGTGCCGTAAGTCCAAAATGCCGTAAGTCGGGGGGTGGGTCATAACTCGAGGACTGCCTGTAGTTTATTATTAAATAACTGCTTCTCTAAGGTTGTTGCTGATGACTTGCCACCTTGGAATGGTGTCAGCTGTAAACGTCTGATTTTAGAGGTGATCAAACATTTTCATGATCGAGTGATTAAAGGTTTGATCACTTCTTTTCCTCTTAAATCCCAAGAGAGCTGTCCAGATACATTTACTTTTCAACACACTGATTTTGTATTTGAACTGTTACCTGACAAATGACATATGTGTCATTTTGTTGTTGATTATAGGTTTTATGTACCAATTAAAAAAACCTGGGAAATAATTCTTCATTTACATATACGTACTGTAAACATTCAATTTAAAGTTTTGAGCATAAATGTTATTTTATAATAGCATTTTAAGTTCAACATTTATTTCTGTGAATGTGTGATTTGTAAAAGCTGTACCTCAAGTTCTGCTGGTTCTTGTGCCGCAGGACTGGAGAGCTTGAAGTGGAGTTGCTGCTCTCTTCCTCCTCCTCCTCCTCCTCTGTACATCTCTTCTGAATGTCCTGCTGTCGAAGGTCCTCCTGGGTGCGAAGCCTCTGCAGCTGATTCTGAAGAGGAGCGATGTTGCAGTGTTACAACATGAAACAGCTGCAGTGTCACAAACTGCATGTGCGCGCTCCAACCTGAACGTTGCAGATCGCATCAATCCAGCTTCGCCCCTGGGTGGCGCTGTTGGCTTGAAACGTGTAGGCTGCTACTGCGCTCTTGAACTCGTTGAGGTAGATGAGGATGAAAGCACCTGAAGTACAAAACAGACAACAAGTCATTTTCAGTACATTAACTTCTTCACGCTGAGCTTTGAGTCCGTGTTCAGGAACATTAGGTTTTGGATCTTTCCAAGGATTTCCTGCTTTTCTTTGATTCATATTTCCAGACAAAACAGGACATTTGGATCCTAAATATTGAATCTAGACCACAACAATCAGATGAAACCAACACCAGAGGACTCACCAGGATCTTTGAGTTCTTTACAGACGAAGTTGTGAATGAGGAGCGGCTGACGGATAATTTTAACCTTCTCCACTCGTTTCACTGGTTTGGTGATCAGCAGCAGGTCAGTGAACAGGAAACAGTGGACCTCCATCTGCGGGGCAAGAGTCAGAAACCAGGTGTAACTTCAAAAGCAAGGCACTCCGGTGTGAGTAGAAGAAGTGGTGTGACTCAGTCGTACCCTGCTGTCTTTGCCCTCTTTCATCCTCAGCGCTCCCTCGAGATGCAGCTGTCGAGTCTCTTTTGGGGAAGTTCCTCTCATGGGAGCCATAAGATCGAAGCGGTTGTACTCTTTGAGGATCTGAGCAGGAGGAGACCAAGAAAGAAACATAAAAGCATGAAGCCTGATTTCACACATATTTGAAAGTGATGGATCTTCATAAATCGTTTCTTGCCTTCTCCACCTCCTCGCTGCTGCCCTCCACCGCCTCGTAGGAGTCTATGCGGGCGGAGATGGTGGCCAGCTTCTGCTGGTCCTGACGCTGCCGCATCTGGAAGTCCACGCTGTTGATGAAGTCCTCCACTGTGACCACCTTTAGGAGTAAAAGCACTCGAGTCAGTTCTGCTGTGTAACTTTGACCAGGAACAAGGTCATGTTCATACAACACCATGTTGGCTTCCTGTCTGCTGCAGATTTTATTGTTCCTTTTTAAGGCTCTTACTGGTCTGGCTCCAGTTTGTCTCACCAGTCTGTTTTAGAAGACTGAGCTAAAACAACCACGTACTTTTAGCTGTTTTAACATCTAAAGCAGGGCTATTCAACTAAATGAGTCTGGGGCCACAGCTACTGAAAGACAAGAGTTCAGGGTTCTTGTCATTAAGTTGTTTTATGGTTTAAAATCGAGTTTTATTTTAAAATGAACCCACTGGTGAGCTGAACTGAGCACACCCATGGGCCTGATTTGGCCCCTGGGCCACCAGTTGAATGGCCCTGCCTTCTCTTCATCTTCCAGTGGCTTCTGTGATTCATCAGTCGGTTTATTCCTTGAATGTAATTTGATATCAAAGTGCTCCAACAACAGGTCTGATGTGGACGTGCTCACCATGCTGTTGATGATGTCACGGGCTGCTGGATCATCAGTTTTCTTCAGAACGCTCTTCAGCAGGAGAGGATATTTGGTGAGCCTCTGATGAGGCTTGGCCAACATGTCAGCCAGCTTCAGACGGTTGCACTGCTCATGGGTCTCTGCCCACTGAACAGAGTCAGACACAGACAGGAAGTCAAGCAGCAGAACTGAAGTGGACAAGAAGGCTGAGTGGGTCAAGACGGGGCACGCTGAAGGAACCCAGTCAGTTTGACGGTGGAGCACAGGGAACACTCACCGTCACGTACTTCTTGAAGAGCTCGTTGTCCCTGAGAAGTGTGCGCATGTACTCCATGCTGCCCTCCTCCTCCATGCAGTAACGGATGTAGGGCTGGAACCTGGAGCCGAACTGAGCACACAGACAGACGCCATCAGTTTTATCACCACATCAACTAATAGAAGTTTCGTTTGGAGCTGATGGGTCAGTGTGACTCCAACTGACCGTCCTGAAGCCGTCGTAGAGGTGGGTGGGGTCAAGCAGGGCCCGGGCCTTCCTGGCCTGCTCCAGAACAGGGACCATGACCTGGTTCCACAGAGACGTGTGGAGGCCGACTATCTCCTGGATATTACTGAACAACTTGATGGGCTCCACCTCTGCCAGCAGGCCGCTCTCCTGCAGGTTCAGCAGCCCACACAGGAACAGCTGGAGGGACAAACAGTTAAATGTTAGAGCAGGAAGAGATTGAAACTACAGATTTGTTTAAATAAAGCATTTCCTCAGTCCAGGCTTCAAGGTACTGTTACACAACATGGAGCTCATTGTGCGTCTTATCTGTCAGAACACAGACGCAGCTTCTGCTGCTCAACGATCAGAAGCAGAACATGAACTTTGTGTCAGCACAAACAGCAGCTTTGTTCTTACATCAGTGATGACTCGAAGCTTCTTGATGTAGGTGGCCTCCGTGTGCAGCAGCTCCCAGATGGCCTCCTGCTGGTGGAACTGTCGCCGCGGCAGCGTCTGAACCAACAGACACATGACACACAGACAGTCAGCACCTCCAACAGCATGTCTATGCAAAACCTTTCACGCACTCAACGTTTCAAGATCTACTGACCCTAATCAACAGGAGTATCTGTCAAAATTCAAAGCGTATTTAGTGTAAATAATATTTTGAACAAAACTGATGGTATAGTAGCTTTTTACTACTTTTGTAAATAAAATGTTATTGTGCGCAAGGTCATGATTTGTAACAATTACTGGTTGAAGAAAACATAATTTCCCGATTAAGATAAGATCGAAGTATTAGACAACCCCCGGGACTGTTTCAGGACAGTTTGGAGATTCCCGACTGTTCACAAACTGTTCAGCCGCTGAGACACCAGCTTATATAAAGCCCCTCGTGGCTGCAGCCTGCACGTCTTACCTCCTCCAACTCAAGCTGCAGTCACTGTTTTTACAGAGCAGGAAGTATCAACTTCTTTTTTCTTCTTGCTTGCCTGTTAACAACTACTGTATTTTTCGGCCTATAAGTCACAGTTTTTGCATAGTTTACATGCCCTGTGATTTATACACTGAAGTGACGTATTTATGGATTTTTCCCACATTTATAAACCAATTTTTTGGTTGAGATGAACATTTTCATTCATTCTGACTGAAAATATTGAACACGGGGGGCGCTGTCGAGCACAAATGGAGTAAGTCGTGTGGCGCGTCGGCTCCTCCGGAACATGTGTTTAATATAATCTCT
>JARVGV010000111.1:3063626-3073894 GCA_031762435.1 Hypsolebias longignatus
TAATTGGTTCTGGTATATTTTTACTATCCTGTTGCATGCTCAATAATCCAGGTAGAAAAATCTAAAAAAAAAAAAAAGTTAAGTCTGGTCCTCTGGACATTTAAAAAACAAAATAGAAGCAAAAACAAGTCCAGACTGAAGAAGTTTTTTGGAGGAAAGACGAAACGTTTCTACAATTTTTTTGTTTGTTTTGTTTTTGCTTTTATTTTGTTTTTTGAATGTCCAGAGGACCAGACTTAACTTTTTTAGATATATTTTACTGTTTATTGATTTTAAAAAAAGTAGTCTACTCTTTTAATACATTGTTTCTTTTTCAAATGTCTCAGATTTGCACAAGAAAATAAAATCTGTACCTACATGTTTTGTCAAGTTAATGTTTTGCACCGTGGCCCAAATCCTCTTACATACTACTCTATTACTATTAGTTACTGTAGTTAGTTAATACTGTTTGTTTTATATGCAGCTTTATAAATCTTTCAACAGTAATGAACTCGCACATTTCTGCTTTTATGGCCCCTTCACTAATGCAACCATCAGCCGTTTCATGTTCTGAATTCTTTTTAGAAATGAAGTTATATTTATTATTTTACTGTTTTCAATGGCTCTTGTGCATAAACACATATTATTTTAGGCTGATACAGTTACTTTACCTGTGAAACCACTGTGGCTTTCATGGCTCGATGTCACCTTCACTCTGAATGAGTTAAGACACATCAGGGTTATTTTTATTTTTTTTTACCACTAGCACCAGCAGAAGAACACAATATACAGTATTCTGAGACTGCCTGGGCTGTGTAAACGATAGTGGTGTTCTCTTCATAAGTTAGCAAAGGCATCATGAAGTGTAGTTCACCTACGCAGTTAATAAAAGTTTAATGGGAACTTAATTGGTCTGTGTGTGTGCATTTTGCAGGAGAAGACAAAGGAGCTGGCTCAGAAGCAGGCTCAGCAGTGAGTATCACTTTCTAACTTGTAATGGAAATAATTGAAGCATGTGTACTCTGTATTGTAGTGTGTACTCTGCTGTGCTGAATGTGTCATTTTGTCTACCCAACTCTGTAACCAGTCACCTTGTTGTGTGTGTGTGTGCCCATGTAGTCAGGACCCAGCCTCCCTGTCTCTGCTGAGCATCTCAGACTTGATTCCAGATTTGCAGACCATCTTTTTCTGGATGTCCAACTCCGTAGAGATCCTCTACTTCATCCAGCAAAAAGCTCCAGCCTACACACACAGCATCGAGACGCTTCAAGGTACACACACACACACACACATGTACCCACACATAAAGTCTGAACGATGAGTGTGGAAACAACCTGAGTGAAGAGTCATTACTCACACTGACATGCAGGAGATGATGTCACAGTGTTAGGCTTTGCTTTTCACTGTAAACCTCTTAAGTATGTCTCTGTCATCTATTTCTAGGGTCAAAGGAGTCGTTGCTATCGGCAACCATTACAGCCAATGAGGAGGCTATGACTATCTTGGAAGAAGTGATCATGTACACTTTTCAACAATGTGTCTACTATATCACTAAGGTGATCTGTCACTGTGGCAACGTTGCCATAGTCTCTAAAAGGGAGACATTTATTTTTGTGGCTTTAAAACTAAACAGGATGAATAATAACAATCATTCACGCAGATGGTTTGATTTAATTATCAGAGTGGATAGCTAGATGAGAAAAAAAAAAATCTTAAATGGTTCTGTAGTTTCATTTTGACACATTTCTGTTGTGTGTTTCTGTGCGTGTGCCCAGGCTCTTTATGTGGTGTTGCCAGGTTTGTTGGACTGTAATCCATTTCCAGTCGACAGCTCTGAGCCCTGCTGGAAAGGAGGTGTCGGGTTTCCTGAACCCGTGCGCAGGGTCCTGCAGGTAGGCATAGGTTTTTGTGAAAGATGCATAAAATCCATCTGTTTGCCTCACTATACTTTTTTCTTTTTAAATTTTGCATTCAGAAATGTTGAATAAAGGTTGTAACCTTCATTAATAATAGTGGCTGGTTACAAGCATTTTTGTTTTATTTTGACAAGGAGCTGAACACTCAGACACAAACAGTGTGTAGCACCAACTAAGACCTGAAACACTGTTTGGTCAGTCTGAGTCCAACAGCTTTTTTTGAACATCAAAACATTTTATTATGTTCCTGATTGACTAAGAAGTGGATTAAAGGCAGTACGTTTATCACAGCTGAGGTTGTGTGTCATTTATAATCAGTGGTGGGATGTAACAAAATACAAGTACGTCATTACTGTACTTAAGTACATTTTTCATGTATATGTACTTTACTTAAGTAGAATTAAATGTGGGTACTTTCTACTTTTACTCCACTACGTACATTTGACATTAAGTATCTGTACTTTCTACTACACAACATTTCTATAATGTGTTACGTTACAAGTTACATTCACATTGCAGCTTTTTGATTTGTTTGTTAGTTTCAAAGTAACCAATGGTGAGAGAGGAACTGGTCCATTGAATCACTGCAAAGTGGTCAGATAACATTAGACCTGCCTTCAAGAAGAGTTGGATCAACGACGTATATTCTAGTACAGTACATACGTCATTGAGCTGGATGCACCCACAGCACCACCAACACACCCAAAATGGATTCCACCGCGGAGAGTCAGTCAGAAGATTTGCACCACCCATGACCTTATTGAAAGATTATTGAAAGACTATTGAAAAACTATTGAAAGACTGTTCAGAACAGCAGGACAGATTCTCTCTCCCAAAAGAGACAGACTGGACTCAAACATCTTTGAAAACCAACTTCTTCTGCACTTAAACAATAAATTCTTGCTGCAATATTAAAATGTGTCAGTTCATGGGATGTTAGGAGACAAGAGATGTCTCCAAATGACTCAACACTCAGGTCCAAGTCTTGAAAATGGTGTCAGGAAGTTAAAATATTGTTCACTATTGATCCATTATAAGTAGACTACAGTATTTTAACTAGAGTTGAAGACAAACTGCAGGTGAACTGATCAGAGCCTGTTCCTTTGTTAGCTGTGTCTAATGCTCCTTTT
Source organism: Hypsolebias longignatus (assembly GCA_031762435.1). Lineage (NCBI taxonomy): Eukaryota > Metazoa > Chordata > Actinopteri > Cyprinodontiformes > Rivulidae > Hypsolebias > Hypsolebias longignatus. Next base: position 3,066,652 of record JARVGV010000111.1, read on the forward strand.
TTCAGACAGACAACTTTTACTTAAATATGTTTACTGCAGTTAAAATGACACGTTGGTTTTGTTTTGTGTTAAATAAAAACTTTCAAAGGTATAATCATTCCTTATTCTTATTTTGCTTAATGACATTTAACTCTGCAGGTCATCCCTGAAATTCTGATGCACAGAATCACAAGTCCAAGTGTGAACTGTGTCACAGAGTAAACACAATAAAAACATGTATTATATGCAACATTGTTCATTAAAATGACTCAACACTATTAATGTATTACAGAAAATATACATACAGTAGGCACACTTGATATAGTAGACCATTGCATTAGGTAATACTTTCAGCAAGTACTTTTACTATAATTAATACTTAAAGTATTTTTTAAAAGCAAGTACTTATTTACTTTTACTTAAGTAAAAACATTAATATGGTACATCTACTTTTACTATAGTACATTTTTGTCTGTTTATTTGTACTTTTACTTAAGTACAGTGTTTGAGTACTTTCTCCATCACTGACAATAACCAAGGACTGAGCACCTGACAGTGATGTACAGTAGTGTTGTTACAGCCCCTGGCCTCTAGAGGCTGTGCAGTCTCTCTGTTTATGCAGATTCAGATGTGGGAGCACACTCAGCTGATTGGCTGCCAGGAGGATGCTGGATTTATTCCTTCAGTGGGGCAGCTTTGGGCAGAGGTTTTGTACAGCTGACTCCCACTCAGTTTTAGCCTTTTGAGGACTGTTTGGGCAACCTTTAGAGTATTTTGTACTCCTGATCCCTTTTTGCTCTGCTTAGCAGCTTGGTTTTGAGTTTGACTGGTTGTTTGAATTATAGAAACTTGTACTTGGAAAGTTAGAACCTTTAATGTTTTGTTTGGGTTGTTTTGAGTCTGGACTAGACTGACTTGTTTGGTTTTTATTTTTGTTATTTAATTGCTGAGACAGCACTTAACCCCCTCATAGTATATTTTTGTTAGTCCAAGTTTGTTGGGTCAAAGAGTAATTGTCTGTGGAACCTTTTTCTTTGTAATAAACCCCTTTTAAAGTCAATCAACTACAGGCAGTCCTCGGTTTACGAATCATCCAGTTTACGAATTTCTGGACTTATGTTTGACCCCCGTTGAAAACAATGAAGTCGGGTTACGGTCTAAATGCGTCATTGCGTTTTTACGCACGCACTTGGATGTTGTAAATAGTGTTTATAGTGTTTATATGTGTTTATAGATGAATGTGTGGTGTAGCGTGTTCAGTCCCATGTCGATAAATGGGTGTGCGGCGCAGCGTTATTATACATTTACCTGTATTTTCGCGGTTTACGGGCAAAATCCGGACTAATGATCGCCACGTGCAATCAATTCTGGTTTACGTTCAAATCGGGTTACGTTCAATGCGTAGGAACAGAACTCAAACGTAAACCGAGGACTGCCTGTACAGTACATCTTTTTTTTTTCTCTAGACACATTTTATGTTACACCCCCTAGACCTGGGGGTGTAACAGGTGTAATTAATCAAATTTATCATTTACCACCAGCACCATCACTGTCTTCATCACCAATTACATCACTGAAGGTCCTGTTCAAATGAGACCTTTAGCTGTGATAAGTACAGTATGTGTATAATGTTGAGGTTTTATTAATATCAGAATACGGCTGCTCGTCGGAGAAGAGCTGCAGCTAAAAGCATTTAGGTGTAGAAGCTCCTACGTTTGAGGACAAGCAGTGAAGCTGTGGCAACAGGACAATGGACTGACACACCTACAGGCTGTGAAACAACAGGATGGATTTGTTACAGATGATGTCATCAAACCTGAAGAGCAAGCTTCACTCAGCAGCTGAATATCTGAAATCAAACATTTATTTATTCAGACCTTAAAATAAGACCTGCTTACAATTTCAGGTGTAATACCTGACAGCATATTAGTCAATAATATGTTGTTGGTACATCTGAAAGGTTCTGGACAGTTGTCTATACAGTACATGCACGTATAACTTCATCTCTGTGTAAAACTCGACACTTACTTGATGAGAGAGCGCCATCCAGCCACGTAGTGTTCAAGGTAGACTTCTTTATTTGGCGACAGACACAACTTAAAGCTGTCGAGCACTTCCTGCAAACAGAATTTCTGGTTCTGTGAACCTGCCATAATTCTCGACGAGGATTTCTGTCAACAAATAAAGGAACAAAATGATCTGAAAAACCCGTTTATATCTGTGACCGACCAGATGGAGCCAGGAACAGATTAAGAGAGGTGACAATCTGTCGCACAGTGAACGCACCACCTGCGGGTCAGTTTCTAAAGGTAAACGGTAAAATTCATTTGACAGTTTCAAGTACCGGAAACGTCAGGTCATTTCGGTTGCTACTGCGCATGCTCGGACCGGACAACACAAGAAATCACCTTCAAAATAAAACTGGGAATTTCATGGTGAGCAGCTAAAACAGCAGCTGATCTTTGGTCTTTAAATAGAAGTGATGACACAATATTTAGAAACCTGTTTAACATGTCAAAGCACAGCAAACTTTCCAGAATGTGGATCATGTTTCTTTCAGAATTTTTATGGATTAAACTTTTTTTTTTTTTTAGTATTGTAAAAAAAAAAAAAAAACTACAACCATTACAACATAAATCTATCTTTAACACATTTGTTAACAACTCTTATTTAATTAAATATCAACATGGATCAGCACATACCTGTCCAAGGTCTCCTGTCACCCAGTCACAACGCCACCTCCCCGTGACCCTGTACAAATGGAAATGTGGAAACTGAAAATGGATGGATGAATTATCACTATATTAAAATGTTATTTTACATGTAAATAGTCCTAGATATAAACCCAGCTCAGCCTTAGAGACAGGGTGAGGAGCTCAGGGTCGAGCTCCTTCACTTTGGAAGAAGTCTGTTGAGGTGTTCATTGATTAGGATGCCTACTGGACACCTCCCTTAGGACTTTTACTGGGTATCTCCCACAGGAATAGACCCCAGGGCAGACCCAGACTTTTCTGGACTGATTATTTATCCTTGGGATCTCTCAAGAGGAGCTGGATTGTGTCGCTGGGGAGAAGGACGTCTGGATTTCTTTCTTAGACCTGTTGCCTTCATGACTCGATCATCAATAAGAAGTAGAAGGTGGAGTTTAACTTCTAAATAAAGTATACACAAACGGTATGAACCCAATTTCATTTATGTTTCATTTAAACTAGAATTTAATTTGCTAATAGAATAGAATAGACTAGAATAGAATAGAACAGAATAGAAACAGCCTTTATTGTCCCACAGATGGGAAATTCAAGTGTAACAGCAGCAACAGATAAAACGATTCACACAAAATACCTAAAATGTTAAAAACAATATATAAAGAAATAAGATCAACAATATCAATAATAATGTTCAGTATGTATTGGAATATTGATAAGGACAGATTATTTACAACACAGCAGTACAGGCAGAGTGTGTGTTTTAGCAGAGGTCTGCATGTATTTAATCTTTGTTGAGTCTGTTGGGAGCAGTGATGGTTGTAGAGTCTCTAACAGCTGCTGGGAGGAAGGACCTGCGGTAATGCTCCTTTGTGCATTTACAATGCAGTCATCTGCCGCTGAAGGAGCTCATTTAAAACATCATTCAATTCAGTTTATTTATATAGTGCCAAATCACAACAAAGTTGTCTCAGGGCACATTACAAGAACATTCACATACATAGAAAAACCATTTAGTAAAGTTCTCTATCAAAGAATGACATTAATATAGATCATTTCTTGGAAACTGACACAACTGTAGAAACGTTGGTGCAAAATCAGATTAAGGTTATTAATTAGGTAATAATTATAGTATTTTAAAGTTATTTTTATTTGGGTTAGCTTAACATTTAGCAACGTTTTCTTCAACATAGGACCCGTTTAAATATGTTCTGAAAGCTAATTGAACATGATATTGAAAAGGTAATACACACTTCCGATGGATTTTATATTGTTGTTTTTTCTTTATTTTATTGTCTAACAAGCATTAGAAATGGACAATAAATATGAAGAAGTAAGGGCAACATTTTCTTACAAGGTGTTGCACTTTTGTGAAGGAGTGACACTGGTGCTTTTATTTTGAATTAGCGCACCGGAAGCGCTGCACTCGCCGCCTAGCTTAATGTTGCTGAAAAACAGTGCATGAAATACTCACATGCATAAGTTACAGTTAATAAACCATTTCTTTCTCTTTAAGTGGGCATTTATCACAGGCAGATAAGCTGTTTGGCAGGAGAGTCGGTGTTGTCATTGTGTGCCCAGACTCTGGATTTATGACTGAAACATGCCTGAAATTAAAGTCACTCCGTTAGGTGAGTACTGTTAGCTGCTAGCTGTGCTAAGCTAGTCCGTCAACATTACAGAACATTGTAGAAATGAGTCGGACAAGTTTAGGTTTGTTTTAAAGAACAGTTGTTTGTATATCCTAAATTCACTCAGCCTCTGTGTTTGTCCTCTGTTGGTTAGCTGGTATCAAACTGGTGTAAAAGCTGTGTCTGTGTCCCCTGTCCCCCTGTCCAAGGTGCTGGACAGGATGTGGGCCGCAGCTGCATCCTCGTCTCCATCGGGGGTAAAAACATCATGCTGGACTGCGGGATGCACATGGGATACAACGACGATGTGAGTGAAGAAGAGTAAACATTACAAAAGTGGCATAAACAACAGTCTGCACGTTGTTTATATTGACAGGCAGGAACTAAACCTCCATGATAAATTTACCCAAAGTTTTTTGACAGTTGACAGCATGTCAAAGACAGACAGGCTTGATCTGTAATGATCTGTAACGTTTTAACAGATTAATAGTAAAATGTATTCATCAGATTTTGAAGTTTACTCCCATTGCTTCAGTTTCTGTTTCCTTAGTCACAACTTGAAGGATGACTGCAGTGATAAGGACATTCTATTACTATTCTATTACTAGATGTACGAGACATTAATTTTCTAAAGATTTATTTTTTAATTGGAAACATTTTCTGAAATGTTTCACCCTGCTTTTTGTACAGCCAGAGCCTTAAAACAACAACAACACAAAAACACTGAGGATAGAAAATGTTTTTAATCCAAAAAAAAGCTAAGTCTGGTCCTCTGGACATTCAAAAAACAAAGTAGAAATGTTTCGTCTTGTGTAGTCCCCCGGCACAAACAGAGTAATACTGTGTATGCTGCTCAGTGTCAGGAGGGCTGTGATCGGGGATCGGGGAAACTAAACAACCACTGGCCAAAAGGATGGACCAGCACAGAAGATCAACATCATCAGGCCAGGACTCTGTGGTCTACACTCATCTCCAGGCCAGCAGTCACTTGGTCAAGGATGAAACTGTTCACATCCTTGAAAGAGAGGAACGATGGTTTGAGAGTAAAGGAAGCCATCTTTGTAAAGAGAACTGTCCATCATTAAACGGGGATAGAGGCCTCAGTGTTCAACTTCCACCCTGTTACAGTTCTGTCATTGCAATAATCCTTCAGCCCCTTGTGAACAGCAAGCAGCCATCAGGGCACTAACAATCAGTTGTTAGGTTGGTGGTCCTCCTTTTACATGTGAACAGCTAGTTTTAGCTGACACCAGCAAACTGATTGATCCACTGAGAAGATCTATTAATAAGTCTGAGTTTGTTGCAGCTCCTCAGACTGATGGAAGTCTTTTGGATAAAAGACGAAATGTTTCAAGAAGAAGAACCCGTCCAGAGGACCTGACTCAACCTTGTTAGGTTAACAAGGTGATATTTTTGCTCTCTCCCCTCAGTAGTGGAAACCATCAGCCAGTGTATGTGTTGATGGTTTTAGGAGCCCAGATATTTATTTTACTCCATGTCGACATGTGGGAGTTACATCTGTTTGGCAAGAAGTGCCCAGGCAGTGGTGATACTCGTTCTTGTTGTATTTTGGACCAAACAGCACCTCATCCGGGCAACAAACAAGGCCTCAGAGCTGATCCTGCTGGGTCTTGGCTCACTGGATCTTTGCTTTCCCTCCCATATGTTTTTAACAGGGTGGGTCCAAAACAAAAGAAGAGCAAAGGGAATCAAGGGTGAAGAGGAGGACGAAGATCAGAGCGGTAAAATAAATTAAACAGGCAGTTTGTCTCCCCTGTGGTGCTGGTTCAGCCTCCTGTCAACTCGCTCTCTGTTTGCCCTTTTAGCATCCCTGTCACTTTCTCTGACACGATGGATCTGAAACGTTAGAGGGGCTTCATGTGTCCAGATCCAAGCGATGCCAGATCATACAACAATGCAAGAAAGACTGAGCTGCTGCCAAACAGAACGCCAACGCTCACCAACTGGACTCCACCAGTTCCTGGACATTCAATTCAAAAAGAGAAAATGAAAATGGCCACAGTGATGATTGAAGAGGATCAGAAGAGGTATCAAAAGGTTCAGGAATAAAAAAAAATAAATAATTAAACAAAAACCTTGTGGGTTGAATAATCAGCTAAAGCATGTTACAAAAGCACGGCTTGAAAAGTGTTTATTTTTCAGCGGTGATTTGGAAATGTCACTAAGTGTCAGATAACGGCGCTCATTTGGAAATTTTGAGTTGGTTCAAGAGAAAAGCTAAATTTTATTTTTTTGTCATGAAACAACACATTGTTTGCTGTCATTTCTAAAACTGAAAACCATGTGCAGCTTTAAATTAAACACAAATAATCCACCCTCTGTCCTTGTTTTTCCTGTTTTTATGTCCTTTTCTGTCATAACATTTATACATACAACTCCCTGAGGGCCCCTTCATAAAGGATTAATTCATGCTGTAAAAATAGTCTATTCATGAGTTTGTAAATGCAGCTTATTTTTCAACTAAATGTCTTTATGCTGCAAAAACACATTTTGTATATAATAAGTGACAAACTGATGTTTAAAATCTAAGTCGTAAAGAAATGATTAAAAATAGCTTAGATATATCAAATAGTGAGCTTGCTTCAGTTTTATAACCGTTTTATAAAGGATTGTTCATGCTTTATAAAGTGTTCATGAATTACCTGAGCGTAAAGCATTAATTAAACCTTTATAAAGGGACAATTACTGGGAAACAGTACTTGTTTATGACAAAGTGAGACTTTAATTATCATGTCATAATTTGAACATTCTTTCATTGTAGATGTTTCTCCCCCACAACGTTCAAACTTCTGTGGAAATGAGGTGTTATGGTGGGATTTTTTTTTTAACTGTCCAGTTTGATGTATTCAAATTAATAAGCTTTCAATGGTTGCCTGTTTGAAGACATTTATGATGCATTGTCACTTA
>JARVGV010000111.1:3452329-3466649 GCA_031762435.1 Hypsolebias longignatus
TTTTTGCATCTTAAGATCCTATGACATCATCAACTACTCGAGTTCTACTTGAGCTTTATTATGTTAATGTCGAGTTTTAAAATTATGTACTCGTTCAACCTCTAGTCCTGATAGGACAAGATGTTAAGAGATCTTTTTTTGTAATACTACTATCCACCCTCATGGCCTTTTCCCCTTTTCTATCTAAAATTATTCTGATAAATAAAAAAGGGGCCACGCTATGAAAGAAGCAGCAACACACACTCTGCCCATCTTTCGGACAACTGCATGAACATAATTTCACTGTATCCTGGCAAAATGATAATAAAGCTTATTCAGATTCTGAACTACACAAAGTAAATGTTACCTGTGCCCAGTTCATATCTGAACTCCACGTGTCCCTCCACCATGGAAATGGTCACAAAGTCCTCCACCTTCATTTTTTTCCCACCACAGAAGAACATCAGGCCGTTTCTCTCCAGGGGCTTGAAGTCCAGCTCGACACGCAGATCATCATGGACATTGGTCAGGGGAGGATAAGCTATATATGACTCCTCACCATCAAACAGTGGAGTTGTCACTAGTTCCCCTGGTTTAGATTATCAAGTTGAATGGGATATAGAAGTATTAACAGAATACTTAGTAAAAAAAAGAGAGAAAGTGCATTGAAGTATAACTATTTGTATAAATAGAGTTACATCTTGTCTTACCTTCCATGCATTTATTTCCAAACTTGCCTAGATGGCAGCGGCAGTCATAGCCCAGGCCGTTAGGGCGATTGATGCAAGTAGCATCAGGTCCGCAGGCCTCTGAAGGAGTAAGAATTCCAAAAAACACAAGAAAATCAAATAGTTTATTTTATTCATGTGCATAATACTCCCTAATGGTGTATATATGTGGTCCTGAATTACTTGTAAACTCAGTTGTACCTGAGTGACAGTGACGAGAGGAGTGATGCTGGCAGTTGCTGCCTGTAAATCCTCTGGAGCAGCTGCACTTATACAAGCTGGCTTCAGAGTCCTCACACCTCCCTCCATTCTGAAGAAAAGACAGGAAGTACAGGTATTAGATATCCATCCATCCATCATCTTTATCTGCTTCTTCCTTTTCGGGTAGCGGAGATCACTGGTGCCCATATCCAGCAGTCACTGTGCGAGAGGTGGTGTACACCCTGGACAGGTTTCCAGTCCATCACAGGGACACATAGAGACAAACGAGACAAACAACCATTCACTCTCCCTCACTCACATCTAGGGACAATTTAGAGTCACCAATAAACCTAACATGCATGTTTTTGGTCTGTAGGAGGAAACCTGAGCACCCGGAGAAAACCCACGCATGCAAGGAGAGAACATGCAAACTCCACCTTGAAAGGCCCCCAGACCGGGATTTGAACCAGGGTAACCTGCTCGCTGAGAGGTAGCTGCTCTACCAACTGTGCCACCGTGCACAGTATTAGATATGCTGTACAAAAAACAGTGAATAAACTAACAAAATTCATATTACAAAGATTACGCCAACCTGGCATGGATAGTCTTTGCAGGTAGGGCAGTTTGTGACACCAGTAGAGCTGCGGTCCAGGTCTTTAAAGATGACCTCCTCTCCCTGAATGACCAGCTGACGGATACAACCTACATGAAATCCAGACAGGACAACTCTTTACACGTGGAAATACAAGTACTTTGCCCTATTAATTCAATGATGGTGTAAATTACGTGACAACTTACCCACAAAACCGGTCTTTATGCCAGCAGTTTTGGCAAGGACAGTGTAGTTGGGGTAACCACCCACATGCAGCTCCTCATTCAGATCAAGGCCTTGGAACTTGCCCTGATTAAAAAAAAAAAAAAATCTTAAATGACAAAAATCCAATGAAAAGAAGATGGTTGCTAGTTTTAGTTTTAAAATGGATTACATATGGGGTTCCCCAAAGCCCCATCTTCGGTCCTGTCATGCTTGACTTATGAATTTTGCTTTATGTTCCATTTATATGAAATTTATTATTATTTTTTTTTAAACTATGTACAGATTTTTATACTATCTACTTGTAAAACTGCAATGATGATATCAATGAAGTAATAAATTTAAACATCCTTCATCTCAAAGAAGACATTACTGGGGTCATTACATATGAACAAACTTTTATAGAACATATTGATGATTTTCTTTCTTTTTTCTTCATTTTAAGACTTAATTCAAAACGTGTTGCTTGTTTTTTAAGGTTCTTTATTGTTTGGCCATGCCTTGTTCCAAAGAAACTAAGGCCATGTCTGTCTCATGTTAATAGATATTTCCAAATTCTGAATGTAAAATTAAACGTGACTGAAGAGTAGTTGCTCATAATTATTTAACTAATTTAAACATTTGTCTAAAAACTGCTCAAGAATTAGAACATTTTAGGTAAGATTAAATACCCAAATCTTCTCCCTGGCATTTAATCTAATCTAAACTTAATACAGTATTTAGAGTTTATCCAATATAGTTACTTCTTGCCAATGTCCCTGTTTATGGTTTTAGGGAACTCATTTTTTTTGCCTTTGGTTTTGTTAGATTTCGTTTGTTTAGTGCTTTGTAAAGTGTTTTTTTTATTATATATACAATAATGACACTGATATTACAGTACCTGTGAGGTGCCACTGATGGGCTCCCCTCCATCTACAATTATATATCCCTGGGTGAGGTTTCGATGCAGCTCAACAGTGTGAAACTCTCCCAGTTTTATAGAGTTTGGGTCCCTTATGGTAGCCATTCCAGAGCCCACGTCAAACCTGGGATAAGACACATTTCATGAGTTATAGTTCTCAACAACCCTCTTCATGTTGCACTTGTTGGTGATGTAGCTGAAAATACTTCAGAGCCCTGACCTGAACTCCAAGCGGCCGCTTACAAGTCCCAGAGAGATAAAGTCAGCTCCTGTGGACTTCCTCTGGCCATTGTAGAGGATCATGCCTACACAGCCCAAACAAGGGAATCAATACTAACACATAAAGTTAGTGGGGAAACAAGACCACCCTCTTTCAGTTTTAGGGTTTTATGTATCAGGACATAATTAAAATTATTTGATCTTTATCAAGCTCTAAAATTATTCAAATCTAAGGATAACTTTACAAAACCACGCAACACACTTTGTGTCATTTTGATAAACAAATTACCGGTAAGCTGAAATAGAAAAGCTGTGAATGAAAAACTCAGTCCATTCTTGCTGCTTCCATAAAAGTGAAAGTATCAGCAAGGTGCGTAGTAGTAGTTTATGAGTGGAAAGCATATGGGACAGCTGCCAATCTTCCCAGAAGTGGATGTCAGAGTGCAGTGCTCACAGCAATGACCAAACGTTCCACCTGAATGAACCACAGAACAATGGCTTTTCAAAAGATGATACCAAAGAAGTAATGTTTGCCCATTAAACGCAGTCACGTTTGGTGAAAACCAAAGCATATCAGCACAAACACCTTAAACTGGCAGCACGATGGCTCAATGGTTAGCACTGTTGCCTCACAGCAAGAAAGTCCTGGGTTCAATCCCTGGTTGGACCTGGGGTCTTTCTATGTGGAGTTTGCATGTTCTTCTCATGCTTGCAGGGGTTTTCTCTGGGTACTCCGGTTTCCTCCCACAGACCAAAAAACATGCATGTTAGTCTGCCTTCAGGCCTCTCTTACAAAAGAGATCTGTGATCTCACTGGGATTTGTCTGGATGAATAAAGGTTAATAAATAATAAATAAATAAGTCAACTGTCAGCACAGTGACGGAGGGGTAATGATTTGGGCTTGTTTTGCAGCCACAGCATGTCATAGATTGACTGCACACCCCTCTGAAGACAAAACGATGTTAAAAGACAATAATGCAATTGAAGTTTGGACCAAACTGGGTCATGATGTAACAGGACAATGATCCCAAACACAGCAGCAAAGCAACAAAATGTCTGAAAGAGTAAAAAAAAAAATCTAGATGCTGAAATGGTCGAGTCAATGTCCAGACCTGAAACTTGATTGAACTGCTGGGATGGGACCTGTGAAAGCTGGATATAAACAAATGTCTGCAAAACTCAATGAATTATAACAACAACGCTGTGAGATCTGATAAGTTCTACAGAAAACATCTGAGTCACTGCTGGAGGTTCACCAAGCTGTGGGATCATGGGGCGGACCTTGTTTTTTGCCCACAGCTCTTCCATTTTGACTTTGATGACGTGGTGGAACCTGTTGTGTGTTTTTGTACAATGAGGTGACATTTTACATTTTTAGAACCTGGTAAAAACAGATCAGTTTTTTTTATGTCCTGATACACAAAACACTAAAATTGTAAGAAGGTGAACCTCGTTCTTTCCCTTGACTCCAACTATGCACACTACAATAATAATATCCATCCTAACAAATTTATGAATCTATAAGTTTTATTGCCAAAAATAAACATCTGATCCAAACTGAACAATTTTTGGCTCAAGGAACTGAGATTGCACATTTACCAACTTGTTAGGATGGACACAATTTTTGGAAATCCTTCACAGATCAAAGGTGGATGGTAAAATAAAGCAGCATGCCATGATGTTGCAGGTTTAAAGCCAACCAAAGCCGTGCTACAAACTGTTGTCAAATAACTGGGCTGTAAAAACACGTTGCACAATAATGCTAACTTTCCTTTTCCTTCATCCACATGCTGGAAATACACATGCATTGTACTGATGAAGAGCACATGCTCCTGGAGGGGGTGTGTGGGCATCCATCATCTGTGAAAGCTTTGAGAAGGGCAGTGTAGACTGTGATCCACCACACAAATTAGGGATTACGTCATATTTGGTCAAACTAAACTAAGCACATTTCCAGATTCCTGATTTTTGAGCAACGATTTGATGCCTAGCTCGCCCTGATACCATGAGTGGTTCCAAAGATTTGTCTTTCTAATCAAGAATACTCTGGAAAATTGGTCTGAATGCTATATGTAGTGTATTTTAATGATGCTATTATATATTCAGAGATCTGGATTTCCCAGTTGCTTTTAAAATTAGATTTGCTAGTGTGCAGAGAAAGTGTTAGTTATTAATACTACTCAGAAAAGTGTTTCAAAACTTTCTTTAGGATTATATTTCACACATTTCTTTCAAGAGACCCATAGATAAGGTATTTAGTCATCATATTTTGACATATTCCAATATTTGCTGTGTGATGAGGTATATGTGATGCTGGCTACATCTCACTACACCACATTGTAACTTAACCCACATTTCAGTGTGATGGGTCAGTTCTGCAAATGTGCATGAAAACTACTCAACTGCTGTCAAACAGATCTGCATTTGTATATTTTTGCTGCTTGAACAAGAAAGTTGACAAAAAATGTCCAAAAGACAAGTGATAAGAAACTATTCAAAAAATAATTTCCTGTAATATTTGTCTATTTCCCCATCATACACCTACACATCTTGTAAAAAAAAATCTATATATTGTGCTTGAAAAGTAATTTTGACTTTAATTTGACTTGATTTATAGCCATGCAGCCCTGCCTGGTGGTGTGATGTCTTTGGTGGATTTGTGAACACGACTGAAAACATTGCTCATGCATAGTTTTTGCACATTTCTTTCACAGCCCATAAATCAGCTCTGGGGGCATTGGAGAAGTCTGATGCAGACAGAAAGCAGCTCTGCCAACATCAGCTTTCACTTCCTGAGACTCACCAGCATACAATATGAGGCCTTCCCACCACATGGGTGAGGTGTGGGAGAGAGGGGAGGGACAGAAGATCCAGAGAGATTACATTCAATGAAATATCAAAAGCAGAAAAAATAAACAAGTAGGAAAAAAAGCACATTTATCAGACTCTTACCATCAACATTGTCTGGTCTGAAGTTGATCTTTATGTTGAAAGCTTTGTAGGCGTTTTTGATGGTGGGCAGTGTGAGGTAGGACAGGGGCTCCTGGGCGAAGTACGGCATCACTCTCTCTGAAAAAGCCCATGTGAAGTGAGATCCACACACGCCTGTAACTCACCGCTCTGCTGAACACGTCACACACTCACCGTGAACCTGGAGCCTGGTGAAGGCTTCCACTTTGCCCTGCTTGTTGGAGGCCGTGCAGACGTAGGTGCCAGAGTCTTCATGGGCGACCCGAGGAACTGTCAGCACGTTGGCCTCCTGGACACACTTGGGAGGAAGCTCTCCCTCCATCTTCAAAGAAATAAAAACACAAAAACACATTTCAGCACATCAACATAAAGGCAATGATGCAACACATTGTTGCCCCTCAGTGAAAGGTGGGCAACAATGCTGAATGTTTTTATTCTGTTTGTGTTCAACCGTCTGGTGTGTTAGCAAAATATCTCATGAAACAGTGGACAGATTTTATTAAAAGTCTCAGAAAGTAATCAGTGGATGAACATTTACAATAAATTGACATTTTTAAGTCAAAATGGATGACCTTTGCAAACACAGAACTGTCTATAACTCAAGTTTTAAAAACATTGAGCTAAAATGAACAAGGTTTTGTTTTACATACTGCACAAGAATGAGGATGAACACCAAAGTTCATGCTCAATAATCCAGCTACAAATCCAACAATGTTCAGTCAGGTCATCTGGACGGTTTCTTTCTTTTTTTTTTTTTTGTTGCTGAGACATTTCGTCCTTCATCCGAAAGACTTCTTCAGTCTGAGGAGCTGTATTCAGTTCAGTCGTATAAATAGCACCCTCTCACAGTGGATCAACCAGTTTGCTGATCCACTATGAGAAGTTGCTATTTATATGACTGAGCCGAATACAGCTCCTCAGACTGAAGAAGTCTTTCGGATGAAGGACAAAATGTTTATACAATTTTTTTTTTTTGAATATCTAGAGGACCAGACTTAACTTTTTTGTAGATGTTTTTACCTGGATTATTGAGCATGCATCAGGATATTTTTGTTATCATTTTCATTAAATGGATACATTTGTGGCAGTAGCCATCTTGGATTTTGATGTGGCACTCCAATTTTTGAAAGGAACCTTTCTTGCTCCTAGCTGTAGCCACACACTCAGATGGAAGTCTGTACCTCACTGATTTATCAAATTATCTCACTCACAACATGCATGGACAGATGGACGAACAGAGGGTATTTCCAATTTCTGCTCTTCCCTCTGCAACGGGGAACAAATGTCTTTTAACACAATATTTCTGAATTTGTTCGGAGAAACTTTTGTTTTAGCCAAATCTCATTTCCTAGTTTTAATCCCACCACACTTGGGCCTTAAATCAAAGCTTGAAGTGAAACAGTTAGACGATAAAACAGGACATTCCTTCAAGAAGCATGTGTGCCATCTGATTATATTTCATGCAACCAGACACAGAAGTTTCCCATGTGTCTGGTTTTATCTTGCATCAGAGGAAGACTGCTCATGACACTAAATGTTTTAGACAGAAAAAACCCATCAAACTAGACATTATTTTGTACAAATCAAATCAAGTGCAATTAAACCCTCCTATTTAAGTGTATAACTGAAAAATCTTGATTTTTAGCCCTGCCTCTAATGCACAGATACAAATGAGATGTGAATGTTAAATGTAGGGGTAGGACAAATAAGTAGAAGGAGTCAAATGGGAGCTCTTGTTGGTTACCTTTGACCACTTGATATCAGGGGCTGGATACCCTGAAGCCACGCAGGGCAGGACTGCGTTGGACCCAACAGTCACCTCCTTCATTTCTGGTAGTGCAGCAATTTGAGGAAGAGCTAATTCAAATGAAGAATACAGTAAGTGCATAAAACATCAACACATTTCAATCAAAACATTTGAAAGTGCATAAACGTCAGTGAAAAAATAAATTTGCACTCACACTGGACTTTAAGGAGCACCTGAGACTGAACAGAGCCCACATTGTTAGTGGCCGTACAGCGGTACTGACCAGCGTCTGCCTCAGTGACCCGCTCGATTCTCAGCATGCCACCTTTCACCATGATGTGCGCTGGCAGCGGGCCACCGACTTTACTCCATTTTACCGTGGGCTCCGGGTCACCGACAGCTTGGCACTCAAACTCCACAGAGTTCCCGATTATCACCGTCTGGACCGACGTTCGCACATTAATCATGACCTTTGGCAGAGCTGCAGAACAGGAAGCACAGGAGAACCACAAAGTTATTGTTGCTTTAAAGTGAACTGAAAGGTGACCTCATGAATCAATGTCTAAAATAAAAGTGTGACTCAAAACTAAAAACAACATGATACAAAATACACAAAGTTCTTTTAATAAAGCCAAACGGTTGTTCAAGGGCTCATTTATGTAATAATCTGAGATGATGACATTTTGATGATCAACTGTGCAGAGAATTAAGATCAAGAGAAACGTTAAAACTGCTGCCATTGGCTCAAATGGATCACCATGGTAACCACACACCTGTGTTACTCAGTCCCTGGCAGTAATCAACACATTGCCCCCCGTCACTGACAGATTTAAACAGTGAATTTAAACACTCATCTTTCTCGTTTTCAAGATGAGTGTTTTTCGAGGCTGGAATTGAGCACGATCCAGCTTTGGTAAGCCAGGGTCATAGCGCCATGTCCCCTGTCTTCGGCCACTGTCCATGGCATCATACACCTGACTTTTGTGGCCCCTCTTGCAGGTGGTGGGTCCACAGGAAGGCAAACCCATGTTGCTCATTCAGGCTGAGCCCAACCGGGCCCCATGGGTAGAGACCTGGTCACCAGGTGCTCGCCGATAAGCTCCTCCCCCAGGCCTGGCTCCAGGGTGGAGCCCTGATAAGCCACGTCCTGGCAAGGGACACAAAGTTCCTTGTTCTGTTTTGTCCATCAAAAGTCTTTGGAATCGCTCTTTGTCTGGCCTGTCACCTAGGACCAATCTGCCTTGTGAGACCCTACCAGGGGCAATTATAAATGCCCCCGACAGCATAGCTCCTAGGATCATTCAGGCGCATTAACCCCTCCACCACGATAAGGTGGCGAATCAAGGAGGAGCTGCATTCCAGCTGAGGTGGGGACATTGAGTCAGATTGGGCCATGTTTCACGACAATAGTTGACGTGGCTGCCTTGAGCTGTGGCCACAAGGTTGATGAAGCTTCTCACGGTGGTCATCCCCGAACTCGGTGGTGGACACCCCGGGTTAGGGAGGCTGTCAAGCTGAAGAAGGAGTATCAGTCCTTGTTGGCTGGTGGGACTCTGGAGGCAGGTGAGGCGTACTGGAGGGCCAAGCGGTCCGCAGCCTTGGCTGTTGCTGAGGCAAAAGCTTGGATGTGGGAGGAGTTTGGTGAGGCCTTGGATAAAGATGGTCAGCTCCGAGGAAATTATGACAAACTATCAGGCGGCTGAGGAGGGCAAAGCAGCTCTTTACTAACTGTGTTCAGTGAAGGTGAGGTGCTGTTCACCTCAACCAGTGATGTTGTCGGGAGGTGGAAGGAATACTTCTCGGGCCTTCTCAATCCCACCGGCATGTCTTTCATGGAGGAAGTGGAGTCAGGGGACTTCGGGGTTTGTCTGTCCATAACCATGACTGAGGTCACCGAGGTAGTTAAAAAGCTCCACGGCAGCAGGGCTTGGGGGTGGATGAGATTCGCCCTGATTTCCTTAAGGCTCTGGATGTTGTGGGGCTGTCTTGGTTGACACACCTTTGCAAAATCATGTGGACATGGGGGGCAGTGCCACTGGATTGAAAGACTAGGGTGGTTGTTCCTCTCTTCATAAAGTGGGACTGGAGGGTGTGCTCCAATTACAGGGGCATCACTCTCCTTAGCCTCCCAGGTAAGGTCTATTCAGAGGTACTGGAGAAGCGAGTCTGATTGTTGGTCAAATCTCAGATCCAGGAGGAACAATGCAGGTTCTGTCATGGCCATGGAACACTGCACCAGCTCTTTGCCCTCAATAGGGTCCTTGAAGGGTCATGGGAGTTTGCCCATACAGTCTACATGTGTTTTGTGGACTGCTTTCAATGTGTTCCCCAGGGTACACTGTGGGGTGTGCTCTGTGAGTATGAGACTGGGGCCCATTGTTACAGGTTGTTCGGTCCCTATACAAGAGGTGTGAGAGTTTGGTTTGTGTTGCCGGCAGTAAGTCGGACCCTGTCAGGGTGGGAGTTCTACTCTGCCAGGGTTGCTTGTTGTCACAGATTCTGTTCATAACGTTTATGGACAGAATTTCTCGGTGCAGCCAGGGGGTGGAGGGATTCTGGTTCGGTGGTCTCAGGATTCCATCTCTGCTCTTTGCAGAAGATGTGGCCTTGTTGGCGTCATCGTGCCGTGATCTTCAGCTCTCACTGGAGCAGTTCGCAGCCGAGTGTGAAGCAGCTGGGATGAGAATCCGCACCTCCAAATCTGAGGCCATGGTCCTCAACCAGAAAAGTGTGGATTGCTGTCTTCAGGTTGAGGGTGAGGTTCTGCCTCAATAAATGCATGTAACTGTTTTTCTGCATCCTTTTTGGACAAGATGCTTCTAATCTTAAGTATCAAGTACTTAAGTAAACCTTAATGTTTTTCAAGTAAGATATTTCAGTGGGTAGGAGTTACACTGTGTAGGTTTTTCTTGTTTCTTACGCTTGTCTGAGATGGCACAGAGTGACGGATCCTGGCGAGTGGAAGAGGCAGTTTTCTTCACCACCTTATGCAATGATGGAATCAGGAGGTGGTCAATGTTCTTTGACAACCCCAATCATTTGACGAAACTATACTTTTAAGAAATATAGTAACTACAAAGTTTGCTCAAATGATAGAGGTGTTCACTTTAAACATATATGAATTTCGATGTGGCAACCCAATTTTTGTTAGGGAACTTTTATATGCATGCAGTACACACACACAAGAAGTTTGCCCGTTGCTTATTTTTCAAGTTATCCAACTCACAAGGTTTATATACCTATTTGGTGGCAGCTATCTTGGATTTTAACGTAACACCCCAATGTTTCATGGTGACCTTTCTAATGCTTAGAAGCAACCCCACACCAGAATTACAGTCTGCATCTTAATTATTTTTCAAGATATGCTCAAAACATGCACAGCAAAGGACAATAAGACAAACAGATAGAACTGAAGAGTAGAAATTAAACCTTAAACAGTCACTATACAAAAAAACATTACAAAGTGCTGAAGATTTCCTGAACCATAAGTGGTCCAGAAGAGTCCGGTTGTCACAATGTTTATGTATCAACAGTGATTTTTCTAGGCAATATGACAAGCTAAAGAGACAATTCATCCACAGTTTGGAAGAGAACACTGAGCTCAGATATAATGAGAGTTTCTGAGAATTTGGGTGTGGGCGTTCTGCACTCTGGACTTCTTATAGCCATTAAAACCACAGTGGGTGAAATAATGCCTTCAGTTGCTTATTTAAACTGTACAAGAAGTGGAGAGTTTGTGGAAATAAAATGAATTTGAAAACATTTCTACATAAGTTTAGACAACCCAATTCAAAGCTTATGTATTGTCACCCTTATTAATGATACGTTTATCGAGTTAAAAGATAAGCCTGACTGAAACCCAGTCCTCAAGGTGAAAGTTCACTGTTTAACACAATTATTCTCTTTCACAAACTTGCTTCTGTTCACTCAAACTTATCTAACACGATAAAGCTGTTTTTCAGGCCTTGAAGGTAAAAACTGTGTGCACTGGATCTTACTGACCTTGAATTGTCAGCCTGGCGGTGTCCTGTGCCTGGCTGTACAAACTGCTTGCTCTGCAGATATAAACCCCCTCATTGCTCTGCTCCAGGTTCTCAATCCTATAAGAAAAACATGCATCCCACCCATATTGTATTTACCAATTTATTTGATAATGCACCTCTCATGGATGAAAGACAAGAGTAGATAAGGCTAAAATAATGTTTTGAGATGTGTTTAGCTGCAACAACAGTTGATGTTCTGGGCATATCATCTTCATTAGTTTGTTCTGTATCTGTTATTCACCAGACCAGGAGCAGTCACCTGAGCACTCCATCTTTTACGTGGTGGTTTGGCGGCAGGGCTCCACCTTCCTTCAGCCACTCGATCTTTGTTTCTACACCACCTGCTGCTGAACAGGTGAACTCCACAGCACTGCCCATGGCTTTAACCTCCACCTGGGGGGACACACGCACGGCCAACGGGGCTGCAGAACAAGAAGAGACATCATTTAGATTTTAGAAGCAGGTACTGGTGCTAATTTAATTCTAGTCACTTAATGTGCAGCACACAAGCTGTTTGGCTGTTTTTGCATCCAAGCAAATTTATTTATTTACATCCTGTTTCTCTTTCCATTATATATTCGGCATCTAACTTGTTCCACAGTGTTTGTGCTCGTTCAACATGTCATATATTAAAACATTCAGCTCGTTCAGGACATCCCTGCTGTGACTTTTGGTATTTGGGCAAGTTTTACTTATCGAGCTATTTAGCTTTATCGGCAGTGTTTTCCTCATTGAAAATGAATGGAGCTCTCTTCACGTCCATCAAAGCCTTTGTGCTGTTTAAACAGCTCATTTCAGCTTTTGTTCAGATTTCTTTCAGCTTCTTCGTGCTGATTTGAGCTGTTTTCAGCTTCTTTCTGCTAACTTGAGCTTTTTCGTGTATTTCTTTTCCTACTTTGTACTAAATTATCATATTTTCTGGTGTATAAGTCACAGTTTTTTTGTATAGATTTGTCAATCCTGTGAGTGATACGCTGAAGCGACTTATATGCACACTCTTTTTCCATACTCATAACGCCATTTTTGACTGACACTTTAAATTTCTAAGAATGGCTACAGTGAGTCCTCCTGTGCGCACTTCACTCAACTGGTGCAAACAGAGGAACATAGGAGAGCTAGCAGCTCCGGTCGCGATGGATGGCGCCGTGTCTCCCAGGTGAAATGAAGCTGTTATGACCATTAAAGAAATGCATAATAAATATACGGTTCAGCGGTGACACATAATAAATGTGACATATGCAGAAGTGATTTATCTATGTTTTTTCCTCTTCGTGATGCTTTTTCTGACTGATGTGACCTATACGCCAGAAAATACGGCATGTCTGTAAATCATGCAGTGGCGTGTGTAGAGACTTACACCTGATTGTGACTTTAGCAGTTACTTCGCTGCTGCCGATGTTGTTGCTGGCCACACACTTGTAGCTCCCAGCATCCTTAGCAGTAGCCAGGTTGATCTGGAGGTCACCTCCGCTGACCTGAGCTCTTGGAGGGAGGGTCCCGTCCAGCTTAGTCCAGGTGTAGGTCAAGGGGGGGGTGCCATGTGCCAGGCACTGCAGCCTGATCACCTCCCCGACCCGCACAGCCACATCATCAGGCACAGAGGTGGCGTAAGGAGGAGCTGGGGGCAGAAGAAAATAAATAAATGAATGAATGAAAGAATAAATGATCAAAGTCTTAGAGCAGACAGATGAGATGAGATTACTCACTCTCCACATCTAACGTGATGGTGACTTCACTGGTTCCCATGGTGTTTGTGGCACTGCAGATGTATTCTCCAGAGTCTTGTCGGTCCACACTGGGCAGAACCAGGTTGTTGTTCACTACCTTGTGTCTCCAGGGCAGAGGGGACCGCAGCTTGGACCACCTGATGGTCGGGGAGGGAAATCCTACAAAAAACAGGGAATGCTTTCAAAAACCCTCGTCTTATTTAAAATTGAGATGACGAGTTTTGTTTTTGAGACGTTTCTTTCAGAGACACTGAGAAGACATTACCGTGGGCCTCACAGGGCAGTGTTACAGTCTGACCCTCCACCACGATCAGCAGAGGCTCAGACACTGAGGCGATGGGTGCCGAGGGGACCTGGGCTCCTCCATCAACCGTCACCTCCACCCTGGTGTCAGTGGTGCCCTCCATGTTCCGAGCCGTGCACACATATGTGCCACTGTCTTCTGGACGAGCCACGAGAATCTGCAGCACGACGACAGAAGCTAAAGTCAGTCCCAGACCATCATGAACTTAAAGAACAGAAAATACAAACCAGCTCAAGAAATTGTATTTTTGTAAACACGCAGCGTGAATGTGGAGTTCTGAAGCTGAAAGTGAGCTGTTGAAGTTAAATATAGCAAAATGCTAGCTAAAGTATCTAAAGGGTAGCTAAAAATCAAAAGTAGCAAAAGGCTAAAAGCTATAAAAGCAAACTGCTCCCAAAAAGCTAAAAGAAGACAAAAGCTAGCTAAAAGTTGGAATTAGAAAAAGGTTAGCTAACATAAAACAATGGCTACAAGCTAAAGTAGCAAAGACTAGTTAAAAGTACCAAAAGGTTGGCTAAAAATAACCAAATGCTAATTCTAATCTAATAGTGGTAAAAGACTAGCTTAAGAGTTTAAAGTAAACACTAGTTAAAAAAAGAGTGGATTTTAAAGAGAACAGTGTTTTAAAGGAATAGAAAATGTGGAGAACCAGTGACGGGGGCTTCAGAACACGTGGGGGGGGGGGG
>JARVGV010000111.1:3481992-3492047 GCA_031762435.1 Hypsolebias longignatus
AAGCAGTTAGTTAACAAAAAAAACCCCAAAAAACGAAAAAATATAAAACGCTGCATAAAAAAGGCAACGAACGGCGCAATGACGTCACTGGGGGGGCGGTCGTAAATGCGGAAATACGTAAACAAAGACGGTCGAAAAACCGGGGACTACCTGTATATCTCAACAAGGTCTGCAGGAAACTACAAAACAGAAACATTGGGTGGTCGTACCAATCCATTCAATGGATGGCGTTGGGTTTCCAGTCACTGAGCAGCGAAGCTCAGCTCGATGGCCCTGCTGGACATTTAGCACTGAGGGGGTGATGGTGGCGATGGGCTGGACCCCCTCCACAGCTGCAGAAGGAGGCATGGCAGTCAAACAGGGCTCTAATGTGGAGACATCTCAGAGAAATAAATCAGGACAACGCAGGATGGATTCAGTGTAGAGGTAAAGCAGAAAGTGATACCTTGTCAGCAGTGTAACATCAGCACCACTGTATGAATGTAAGTTGTGGGAATGATTTTAAACCTTGGGAACTGATCGTTCTGAGAGTCGCCGCCCTTAAACGTGGCAGCCAGATGTTCACCACAGACATAACAGATGAGACGAGGGAGGCAGACATCGGTATTACCCCTGGGCACATTATGTTTTCAATCATTTAGCTTGATTTTAACTAACCCAATGTCTCAGAGAAACAGAGCAAAAATGTTTATTTATTTATTTATTTTTTATTTATTTATTTATTTCAGTACAGAGGGAGGAATGTGTAAAGGAAAATGTCTGGGACAGTTAGTCTGAACTGAGCATTGACTCTTTAGTTAATAACCATTCCAGGTAGTAAAAAGGATTTGTTACTTCCAACTTCTAATATTAGGAAGTGAAAATGAATCTTCAAGTGCTGACACATAAAGTGGATCTGTTTGCTAAAGACTCGACTTCAGAGGAGTAGTTCAGACATTTGGAATTGAGGTGTAGGGTTCTGAACAATTACTAACCAACCTGTTGTTGACAGTTCTTTGGATGACTTCAGTTTGATGAAACTTGTCGTCCAACAGAGCTGATGAGTTAACTCCAGTCTGGGTGTGGTCAAAACCAAGACCAAATGGACTGGAGCTAATTTAAGATGGCAGCAAGCTCCTATGTTTCATAGCTGTTAATGTGTCAGACCTTTACACCATTGTCAATTTTTTTAATTATACACCAAAATTTACCTGTAATGTTATGACTATTTACATCTTCAAATAGCAGCTGCAGTAAGTTGTAGTTATAGTAAATATGTTTCTGCTGGAATAACAATGTAGCACAAAACTGATGGTAGTGGGAAAGTTTATTAAATAAAGTTTGCATGAAATGCTATGAAATTTTGAACTTTGTTGTATGACAGCTAAGTGGGTCTTCTAGGATTAACCATGATTTGCTTGTCAGTACAGGTTTTTCACAGCCTCTCCAAAGAAGCCCACTTCAAAATGTCTGAACTATTACTTTAAAGAAAAAAGAACATTTGTGCTCATCGTTCCATTCATATCTGAGTGACAGCAGATTTTGTGTTAATGGTAATATATCTGCTTCAGGGCCTCATTCTTGTGGGGTTCCACAGGGCTCAATCCTTGTTAATGTTAATGTTAATCTTGTTAAAGTCCTTCCGTGCACTTTGGCTGCCACAATCCTTTTTTGGCAAGACACCGCCCAAATTTTCGGGTTTTAAGCGGTGACGCGTAACATAGGCGACGCGTCAGCGGTGACGCATAATAGGTGCGACTTATAGAGCGGTGCGACATATTTACGGATTTTTCCAAATTATTGGACAAAATTGGACAATGCGACTTATAGAAAGGAGTGATTTATAATCCGGCAAATACGGTAACTCTGCTGTCTCTGTTCTGTAAACCTTGACTATGTTGAGCCATATCTTAAGCAGTCTGTTATGAATCCCAGGATGTTTTAGACTCTGACTTTAAGCTTAATAAGCAGATTAACTCTGTTCTACAGAAAAGTTTCTTCCAGTTAAGGCAGATAGCTAGGCTTAAGTCAGTGTTGACCAGATTTGACCTTGAAAAATTAGTTCATGCCTTCATTACAACCCGACTTGATTACTGTAACATGCTTTATGTTGGAGTCAGTCAGATCTCTCCTTCACGTCTCCAGCTCATCCAAAATGCAGCAGCTCAGGCATTAACAGGAGCTAGAAGGTTGGAGAATACAGTATTTCACCAGTTTTGTCCTCCCTTCACTGGCTCCCTTTATGTATCAAAATAGATTTAAAAATTATCCTAAATGACCTTGCACCCTCATGCCTCTCTGATCTACTTCAACCATATGTTCCTTCTCGGGCGCTGAGATCATCTGATCAGCTGCTTTTGGTTGAAGCTCAGAGGAGATTGGGCTTCTTCAGTCATTGGCCCTAAACTTTGGAACAGTCGGCCCCCCAACATTAGATAGACCACTTCACTTCCTGTTTTTAAATCTCTTATAAAAACACCTGTTTTCATTAACTTTTAACACAGTGTGATTTGATTGAGTATTTTATTGTTTTTTTTTTGTTTGTTTTATGCTTTTAATTATTATTTTTTCATTATTTCTTCTTTAAATTATTGCCATTGATTTTTATTGTTTAGCACTTTGGTAACAGCTGCTGTTTTTAAATGTGCTTTAAATAAATAAAGTTGACTTGACTTTCGAAAGATGACCATCAAAGTATTTCTTAGAGTCCATATTGCCCATGACCTAAATGCTAACGGCAGTTTCATGTTGTTAAAGAAATGTACCGAAAACGGGTTTTAAATTTGAGCTTATGATGTGGAAGTTGTGGTTTTACAAAACTAACCATTTATTTTAAACCATATGGACACAATTACACAAACAAATCAAGCTAATGATAAAGTTGAGCTTATGGTGCTGTTACAGGGCAAGACATCATTTTTTGACCTCATCAAATTTTTTTGCTGTCATTTGTAGCAGATGTTTTCTGGATGGTTGTGATTGTTTTGTTTTTGTGTTATTGTTGATTCAGTTTGTTTGTCTCCTGGTTTTCAGTCTGTCGTCAGCCATTCATTCTGTCCATCTCTTGAATGTTCCCCGAGTGTCCATTGCACCATTGTTTCTTTTTAGCTCGTTTTGTCTGCATCCTTGGGTTATTTATCACAAAACCTGACAAGATGAGGCAAATATTACAGCTGTGAAGATGATTTAATTCAGTTCTACAAACTAAGAACATCCCAATTGCACTAAACTGGCTTTTGCAATTCAGTACATGTATTTTATTTTTCCAACAATCAGTAAGGTCATTTCAGTCAGGTCATCCGGACGGTTTCTTTTGTTGCTGCTATGTCTCAGCAAAAAAAGAAACCGTCCAGATGACCTGACTGAACATTGTTGGATTTTTACCTGGATTTTTGAGCATGAACTTTGATGTTTTATTTTTACTTTCAATATACTGTACTGTAGTTCATATTTCATCCATTTTTCAGTGAACTGAATCGACAATAGATAGAAATAGCTTGAAATAACTTGTTTGAAAAAATCTGTATTTCTCTCTTATGATTGTCTATTGTTGATTGTCCAATGAAAATCTATTGTCACTGTTGTCATCATTCTTAGTTTGTAGCCAGGTCTCTCTTGTAAATGAGTCCTCGAGGCTCAATGAGATTAACCTGCCTAAATAAAGGTTGAATGAATGAATAGAAATACATTATGAAATACATGTGATATTAACACACTCCTTTCTGCAAATAAAAGTGTGGCGACGGATCTGCTTGGCACACGGTGAAAAGGTTGGGATGTATTAAGCACAGTTATGATGTTTGAAGCCCAGCATGTTTCCTTCAGAGATAAAGGACAGCACAGAAGACAAAGCAGGAGAAATGACATTTGCTGAAAGTGGAAATTCATAAAAAAATAAAAAATAAAAAAAACATCCAAGTGCTCATTTGAATGATTTTCTAAAATATTGCACTTTTAACCTGCCTCTGTTCTGAAGCTTAACTTTTATTTATAGCCTCGGGTCTGTGAGGTCTATTTTTACAGCGGTGTCTATATTTAGTGTAAAACAGAGTGATCTTTTACAAAGATGGAAAGAAGACATTCAGGAAAAGGTGCCCATAAGAAAGGACATGCATCTGTTCCTGCAGTGATGGACCCCATGAACCCAAAGAGTCAGGGGGACCCACTGATGCCCATGTACAGATTTGACTCTCAAAAAAAAGGCCACAGAGACTTTTTTTTTTTTTTTTTAGCTTAAAATGACTGTGATGTTTGGTGTAACTCCAAGAGACAGAACATGGACATCAGCAGACCCCCCAGTGTATCCATGCTGCGGAAGATGAGTGCATGCATAACAGAGAGGGAGAGACGGGTCCGACCACGGAGCCCAGCAGAGAGGAAACCATGCGGACTTACGCTTTCTGTGTCCTTCAAACATTTCATAGGCTGTGTAAAACATCTGAGTCTGAGAGGTCTCTGGAGATGGAGGGAGGTGGGGATGGGGTGGGGGACAAGTAAACTGACAGGTCAGCTCTTCCACATCAGCAGCAGTACCTCCTATCTCCCCCAGAGAGACGCGCAGAACAGCCTTCTCTGCATCTGGGCCACCGTAGTTTTATCACACACAGGAAAACATGCTGATAATCCTAAACCTGAGTTCATCTGACATCACTGACATCACTTTGACATCACTCTGACATCACTCTTCTGTCCAGGCAACACAGCAAAGGCAGTGCCGCTGAATTCAACATTTTAATGCTTTACATTTTCACACTTACCTGATAAATGTGAGAAAAAAAAAAGTGCACTCCACGCGTTGGTGAAATAAAGTTATGCTAGTTTCAAAGCTAGAACAGACACAAGCACGAAACATTCACGGCTTTAAACATCAAGACAGACAAACACACGTGCACGGACTGCGAGTGCTGCAGCAGCACGCTGTTTGCAGAGCAGCTCCATGTTAGACATGCAGGTTAGTAGCAGAAACTGTGTCAGACAATAAACTAAATGTAGTTTTCTTAGCTGTTAAAACTGAATGTACAGCTTGTGGAAATGAACAGGTAAGCACCCCCCCCCCCCCACCCGCCCCATGAATTTAAAAATGACTTTAGTCTTATATTTTAATTGTTCTTTTTTTAAACAAAACATTTTCACAGTTGGGATAAATACATTACAATGTGAAGTGGACATCACATCACTTTGGTGTTGATTAAACAACATTTTAAAGAAAGAGTTTATAGTAAGAAATTTACATTTGCAATCAAAAAACACTTAAATCAATTAAAAACACCAAACAGTTGTGATGATAAACAAAACAGTTCAAAATGTGACCAGTTTTCTATGAAATATAAAGATGTATATTATTACAAATGCACTAAATATAAAGCTTACATCATGCAGGATATTTGCATCCACCAAAAGAAATAAAGAAAAGTTAACATTTCTGGTCAAATATAATAACAGATACGGGTAAAACAAACTTAAGGATAAGGAATTGTTTTTGTTTCCAAGTATTAAGGCTAAAGAGTTTGAAGTTGAAATGTCAAGAGAGGCTACGTTGAGATAAAATGTTTAGTCTCAAGAAGTAGCACGAGTAGTGAACCTTGTGGTGCTCCTGAACCTGACTCTGTTTGTAATCAACATTTTAACTCAAGGCTATTGATGCACTTTACTGAGTCTGCTACAAAATGATGATGCAGTTGTTTGAACCAGCCATAGGTGTGGAGAATTAGTCAGAAATCACGGAATTTATGTCAGTCCTTCACAATAAAAGCCTCAACACACTGAGTGCCAACTTAAAAACACTCCTAAATCTTCTGAATTTGATCATATTAGTTTCTAATATCGTTGCCCTCCAGTAAAATGTACAACAGCAAAAATAAAAATTAAAAACTCTAGAAATTTTGGGAACTTACTGACAGGTTGTGTACAATGACCGAGTATTAGGGCTACGCTAAGAAAAAAAAAAACTATACGAGAAAAAAAGTCATAATATTACGAGAATAAAGTTATAACATTACAAGAATAAACTTGTAATACATCCTGGGTCTGCTCGCCCCTGCTGTGGACAGCCTCCACTGAGTCACTGTGTTTATGAAGTAGATCTGCGATCACTTTTGGGTCACTGTTTGTGAAATATATCTCATCCACATGATGTGATGATTAAATCCATCAATGCAGCCATTAACTGCAATGTCATACAGCTTCAGTTTATTATAAGAATCCATACAACACAGTGCATTGGGCCCCTGCTATTTTCATTCAACCTTTATTTAGGCAGGTTAATCTCATTGAACCTCGAGGACTCATTTACAAGAGAGACCTGGTAGACCTGGTATTGTACTGCTGACGTCAACATTCATCATTTTACTGCAGTTGTAAGACTGATTTTTCATCTCGGAGTTCTGATAATATTACGAGAATAAACTTGTAATATTATTACTTTATTCTCATATTGTTTCAACTTTATTCTGGTAATACAACGACTTTATTATAGTAATATTATGACTTTATTCTCACACAACTTTATTCTCATAATTTCATGACTTTTTTCTCATAATGTAATTTTTTTTCTTAGTGTGACTCTAATACTCCATCATAGTGCACATCTCCAGATGTAAATTATAAAACATGTTAGATTATATTTTTTTTAGCTGAAAACTTTTCTAAAGATTAAAATCCCTACAAAACATTTTCCTACCTCTGTGCCAAAGATGGTTTGGTGTTTGATTCCCATTTAAATCTCATTTTCACTCTACGTTTAAAACACCATGACCAGGAGCTGCAGTAGCTTGGTGGTCAGTGCCATGGTTTTGTAATCCTGAGGTTGAGGGTTCGAGCCCAGGTTGCATTAATTCAGTTTATTTCTATAGCACCAAGTCACAACAGAAGTCATCTCAGGGCACTGAACAGAAACATTCATATGTATAAAAAGCCAATTAGTAAAAGTTCTCTAAGCATCAGCAAGGGCATCTGGAGTAAAACAAATGATCAATTCTTTCATGCAAGTTTGCTCAATGTGTTGACCCCTGAAGAGGGAGCAACTGAAAAAACTGACCTTTTTTTAAAATACTAGGACTATTTTCATTTAATTAAGCTTTCGTCTCAACACTTAACTTTAATAGTGAAACTTGGAAACAAAAACAAAAAAATTCCCATCTTGAATATTTTTTCTGAGTGACCCTGATAAGTTGTCATAGATGCACAAGACTTCAGTCAATTTTAAAATAAAACACTCAAGTAACAATGTCAATGTGTTCATGATAAACATTTAACAACTGTGGCTAATTATCAACAAAATTCAGAATAAAACTCCCTCACCCCACATTTCTTACTGCAATTCAAATCAAAACTCAAATATTTTTAACACATAAATTTGAAAAATAAAAACTACAGTTATAAAGACAAGACACTGCAGCAGAGTGAGCACATGTGTAAAGAGAGTTTAACTAGCCGCTTGGCTCTTAGCACCATTTTGTTCATCGTTTGCCATCAGGTCACGATGGAAGTAAAACAACAAGCAGTCATTTTAGAAAGGACAACTGGAAGAAATGATACACAAAAACAACAAAAGAAAATAAAAAGATGTTCTGGGGGTTTCCTCCGATGTCTTGTTTGATCGTCGGCCACACGCACTCGTCGAGGCGTTCACGCTCCGTCTCATGGCTGTGCACCACGTTCAGGCAGGAGGAGCCCAGGAGCCCAGGGTTAAGAGCATACACCAGAATCCAGCGCCCGGAGAGTGAAATGATTGGCAGCATTAAGGCAAAGATCGATCAGCTCACGAGAACCACCACCGATGAAATCATCCCGTGTGAAAAATAAAAACCTGCTGCAGTTTCAGCACCGCGTTGGCAGAAAGCTTCACAGGTAAATCACATGTCTGCGAGACGGGTGATTTGGCCTTTGAGTGCCTTTTAGTTCAATTTAAAACTGCTTACCAGATCCCATATGTTGTGGAAATTTAGTGCCCTATAATTTTAGTTGTTCCCAAACCCACAAGCTGTATTTCTTCATTTAAAAGTCCAGGAAACTCATGTAAAAAGAGACAAAACAAACAGCAAAATAAAGGAGCAAAGAAAAGAGCTGGACTGGCAGTTTGATGGTGAGAAGGCAAAAAGCACCCGCAGTTAAACTTGCAAACTTACAGTGCTGTTAACCCAGACGTGAGCATTTAGATCACAAAGTAAGAAATGCACTAAAACAGACAGGCATGCACCATTTCATGCTGGGGAGGGGGATAATAGCCAGAGCTGGGATGGTAGCAGGTGGGAGGGTGGTGGGGGGAGTGGAATTATGTGCCAAGGATCACAAACCTGGCACGTAGAGGGTGGCAGTGCTCTCATCCATGGCAAACATATTGGAGCCTGTGCAAACGTAGATGCCCGCATCCTCAGGCTGGACGTTCTGAATTGTTAAGATGCCGTTGAAGTCTGTGGCCCGGTTGGGAAGTCTCCCGATACCCTTCCGGGTCCACACCAGGGTGTAGGCTGGTGACTGTGCAGGGGAGAGCAGATAAGAAACAGAAATAACAGAAGTGGGGTAATAAAAGTTTTAGCATGGATAAGAAAGACAGTTACAGCCTGTATGTAAATGCAAGTTAATTTAGGTACACTGGATTAAGACCCTGCCATGCTCTGTAACATGTGGCTGGATCACAGCAAATTTGGAAAGCTAGGCTTGAGGCAAGTGTCCCGTCTCGCTTCAAATTCTCAATGACTAAGACATGCCAATGTGTGGGCCTGAAGTCATGGATATGCTGCCGCTATGCTCTCCTCCATCAAGGACCCTGATATGTAGCTGGCACACCAATAAACCATCACAGCCATGCTACAAAATTTTGCGCATGATCAAAACCATATTGGACCTGTCACGTGCAACTGGGAGTCCACTTTTTTCCTAATAGGTGCCTAAAATCCTCACCAAGACCTTGCAAAGAACATCCACATGTGTTGGTGATTTGTTTTTTGTTGCAAGGTTATCATCCAGTGTGAAGAGGGCTCGACACAGGCAGAAAACACCAACCAACTGGACGTGGGTCCAAACAGGACCAAACCCTTCCATCAACAACAAGAACTTACCTTGCTCTTTGCAGTACAGATGAAATTGACTGTGGAGCCAACCCTCATGATCTGAGATTTAGGCTCCTCCACTGTGACCTCAATGGGTTTAGTTGGCCCACCTGGAGAAATGAAGACAAATGTTCAGAAATGGAGCATTACAGAAGGAAACTTCTTTTTAAAGAGTGCTTCAGTGGTAATCAAGAAAACAACATTTCAATAAAAGACTAAAATGGTTGGTTTGCAAAGATTTTGTAAAGCATCACAGTCCAGTCCACTAAATTAAATGGAATGCGACAATTTACAAATATCATAAACCCATATTGTATTCACAAAGAAAATAAAAATCAGTCCCTCAAGAACAAAGTAGGAAGACTTTAAATACCAACAAAACAAAACAAAAGTCAAATGTATGCTTGTGTTTGCTTACCACCCAAACATACTATTCAAATTTCAAATAAGAATCAAGCACAGCACCAACATATTGTCCTTTTGGTACTTGCTATGCTGCACAGGGAACATGAAATTGAAATTGCAATGATCTTATAAGCTTCACTTATAAGGGCATCATCAGCATACATTTGAAAAGCTGTATCAAAGCAGGGTTTCAACAAAAAGAATAGGGTCAAAGAACTGAGCCTTGTGGTACACCTGTATTAATTTTGGAGCCAGCATGGATCAGACAGGAGGAGCAGAGAGTGGCTTCATGTATTGAATGCCAATCTTAAGTGTCCTCTGAATGACATAACCAGCAGATTATTAACTATTTATACTGAAAGCTTCAAACAATGAGAGATCTACTGAAATGTTTCTTTTGACCTCCTGAAACATTTACCAGAGAATCTCAGAACAACAGTTTGCCACCATTCAACGCTGTCTGGACCTAAACAAACTATAAAACACTGATAAAGCATTGCTGTGCATTAGTTTGCTACAGTGTTGTAAATATAGAACTGTAGGGGAACTAACAGATAACTATTTGGTCTGAAAACACCTGAGAAAAACGGGGGGGGGGGGGGGGGGGGGCCCCCCGGGGGG
>JARVGV010000111.1:3503046-3517743 GCA_031762435.1 Hypsolebias longignatus
TATATATAATTTTTTTTTTTTCTTTATAAGAATCCAGTCTTCTGTGATAGACTTGCAACGTGGATATGGGCACCAGTGACCCCCTGCAATCCAAAAGGGAAGAAACGGGCAAAGAAAATGGATGATGGATGGATGACGGATGGATGACGGATGGATGGAGTTTGTCTTAAAATGTAAAAATATCAATAAATGTTAACAATCATCTGATGTTTTCAGTTTTATAATTTCACACCTACTTGCCAGAAAAGCCCCCTCTAACAAATTTAAAGTGGCCCATGGGCCAACAGTTGATTTTGCCAATTGTAGCAGCTTTTGCGGCTCTGGACACATTTAATTTAGTGAATGAAAGGGTAGAAATGGCTCTTTTGATCGTAAAGGTTGCAGACCCCTGCACATGTCTGTACCATGCCAGTGTGGTATGAATACAAGCACCATTACTCCCGTTATTGTAGCTTTCTCTGCAAACTCTCTGAGCGTTATCATACATTGACAGACACCGTGCACCAGTTTTTTTGAGTAGAGGTGTTAGACCTTCTCTACAGTGCAGCTCATACCAAATACCTGTCTGGCTCTTTTGGATCTTTGAGTAACTTTCCTTTCAGCAGCCATTACTGAAGCATCCTATAGCTGCTCCTCTGGCAAGTGTGAATCCCTCAACTGATGCAGATGAAGAAGGCACTTTGATCATTTTTCTTTTCACTGATCTCATGGTATTTACGTGTGGTGGCAGCGTAACCGAGGCAAAGTTAAACTTTATGAAGCTCTTAAATGGAGCATTAATGATAAATCCATTTACATGGCTCATGTGTTGTGAAGCAGAAACATCTTGTGTTGTGAATGCCATGTCGAATCAGTGAACAGTTTCAGGGAAACACTCACCGTCCACCTTTAAAAACAAACTAATGCTAAGTTCCCATGCTTGCAACAACAGTTTTCAAAGTCTGGATTCATCACCACAAACCACACAAGCCATGTTTTAAAAAATGCAACTACAACCCAGAAAAAGGTTGGATATTGTGTAAAATATAGATAAAAACAAAATAGAATGACTTTCACATGTCATAACCCTGTGTGATGTTCACAGCAGAACAGTAAAGATATCAAAGATTGAAATTAAGTCATTGTACATGTTTTTTTGTTTTTTAAACAAGGTAATTTTGAATTTGATGGCAACAATACTGTACATCTGTCAATTTTGGACAAGGTGTGACATTTCACCCCTTTTAACAACAGCCTGTCCTGGTTTGGTGTTTGCTGGAATCTTTGCTGAATAGGTGCACATGTTGTCACAAGACTTGTTTATAATTTTCTGCATAGTTGGTGACTGTCCAGATGTGCGAGCTGCCCATGCCATAGACCATAATGCAGCCCCATTCCATCAGAGAGGCAGGCTTTTCAACCGTGCACTGATAACACGCCAGATGGTCCTGTGAGAATCTGGACTGGGTCTGTCCTTGAAACCAGTCTGACTCCTCATCGTGGCGTCTGGTTCTTTTATTCCCAGATGAAGAGGAAACTCGCTCTAACTCAAACAAATCAAGAGACATAATTTCAGTTTATTAATTTAATGTTCATCAGGCAGGAAAAAGTTACAGGTTCAGTTCTGAGGCATCCATCCAACTTGTCTTAACCCGGAAGTGGAAGCGGAGCGCCCCGTCACAGAATGCCCCAGCTTATATTGGCCCTAGGCTCCGCCTTCTTCTGGTAGTGCAGCCTATCAAAGTGTATCAGTGACTGTGTGACCTCATTGGTCTTATCTGTTTCTGATGATGAAAAATGGGTGAAAAGTGAAAATCTATCTAGGTGATGAAAGCCAGCAAAATAAAAAATTACTCCTCATCGGGTGTTGACCCTGGGAAGCTTGCTCAGGGCAGCTGGGCCAGTCTCATCTGTACAGAACCGAGCCAGAACTAGTCTGACTTTGTGCAGACAAGACGGGGGGGTCTCAGCATGATAAAGTAAGATAACTCTAACAGTCCCTCTCGTCTTTACTCCAGTGAGTGTAGCATTCATGGTTTGAAAAAACAATTTTGAATTTTGATTTGTCAGACAACAGAACAGTTCTTCACTTTGCCTCGGTCCATTTTAGATGAGCTTTGGTCCTGAGAAGACAGCGGGGCTTCTGAATGATGTCCATGAATATTTAAAGCCTTTGTAATATTCAGTGAGGAACAATATTCTGGAGTTGTTCTATTTTTGGTTAAAGGTTTTCAGAGACTTGTGACCCTCTGCTCATCTTTACCTCTGACAGAGTCCACCTCTCTAAACTGCTCTTCTTATACCCAATCCTCTCATTGACCTGTTGACAACTGACCTAACAGCTGCAAAATATTCCACTGGAGGTTTCTTATTCATACCACTGACTTCTAAAACCTTATCCTGTCTTTTGTTCATGCACTGCTTCTATCAAATGCAAAACTACCTTATTTAAAAGGGTACAGTTTCTTATTTATAACATATGATATGCTTACTATGTTCCTTTGTGAATAAAGAATGGATTTATGAGATTTACAAGTCATTGCATTCTGTTTTCACTTATATATTTACACAACAACTTAATTTTTGGAACTGAGGTTGTAAATTTTAAATGTAATAAGTTTATCTTAAGAAATTCCATATTACGTTATGTGAAACATGCCCCACAATGCTTTTCACATGGAAACACTACATGTTACGATCAACCAACACAACAAGCACTGGCTGATTTTACCATACCTGAGGAGCTCGTTTTGTACGAGCAAAGGAAGAATCTTTCTATGAAGAACAGCAAGAAGGGGAAACAAAGGAATGAGAGCAGCGTCATCTGTTCTACTGCACATAGAATGAAAAAGGCGTTTGCGGAATTTCCAGAGGTTTGAAGTAAGAAACAGCAGCAACACAAAGCAGTAGAGTACGAGTGGTCTACAAGTTTCTGATGTGCTGTTTGGCAAACAGCCCTGCTTTGGCGACTCCCACTGATCCCACAGCAGCAGTTTCCTTTTGAATACTGACCTTGTCTCCTCGGTAAGACTCTGGGAGCTGCCAGTAGTGGGGGCCTTGTCCCAACTGGTTGAAGTTGCTGTAGGACAACTGAGTGCCTTCAGTGGAAACTTCCACAGTGAAACCAGTAGTAATGCGACTGCTTCGCTGGCGGTTCACTAGAGCGAAACCCTGAAAGTTTCCTGGAGTAAAGACTGAGGAGACCTGCAGGGGAAAAAACATAATGAGGTTTAGATTGTTTGAAAAACTAATACACACGGTGTTTGTACTAATATGATGAGTTTGTGTTTGAGCATTGTGTTCAGACACCTCTACGTTGGTCTCATGGGACCAAAGGACAAGAAGTCTGGTGGTTCGTTCAGATGCAGCGCTGCTAAACTAAAGCTGGATTCAAACTTGGCAAGAAGTGACGAAATCTGTTCTGAAGTCTAAAATGATCTTTAATGTCTCGTCTTTTCAGACTGCTTTAAACCCCTTTTGGGCTAGAATGGAAGACATTTTAGAATTTTCTGAGATTAATCCAAACATATCTTTGTCCAAGACATATGTGTCAAACTCAAGGCCTGGAGGCCAAATGTGGCTCTCGTTGACATCTTATCTGGCAACCAAGATGATATTTTAAATATGAAATACTTTTATCACTTGAATTTTTTCAGGAATCTTTGATTGTGATGTCAAAAGTGCAACAGAGAACATCAAATGAGACCAATCAAACACTTGTTGAGGAACCTGCAACCAAGAAAAGATGTTGGGTATCGATTTGACTTCATGTAGAATCTGAAACTGGCTCTTAGTTTGAAAAAGATTTTGGCCCCCTTTTGTAAGTGAGTTTGACACCCCGTGTCTAAAGAAAAACTAATGTTATACTTAACTAAACTGTGCAGATGCCTCATAAAAAAACACAATAAAAATAAATAAATAAATAAATAAACTACATAGTTTAGTGTTTTAATGTGATAATGCTGACTCATGAACTACGACTCTGCTCTGGTGTCAGTGGAATAAAGGAGCTTACCGTGTCTCTATAGAACGTAGAGCTGGAGCACTGCTGAGTGACGCCCATACAGAAACAGGTCAAACAGCCATCTTTATTTTCCTGGCTAAGATGGAAGCTTCCAGACTTACAAGTGGAGCAAGACGGACCTTCAACATTCATCTGTAAGAGGCAGTCAGTTCAGGCTGAGAAATCCACGAGATGGGATTAAAGTTACTCACTCGTCCGTTCGGTCACCTTGCATTGACAAGCACCACTGTAACAGTTTTCACTTCCTCTTTGGTCGCACTTGTAGCAGTTACCTGTAAAGAGGCACCTGATTACATCAGAGGGTCACTGTAAGCAGTTGCTATGATAAATGTAGAATTATTCTGATGAACTTTGTGCAATCTCTGCTGCAATGCAGTAAAACAAAGAATCAAACAGTCTTTTTCCAGGATCAAACTGCAGGATTTACCATTGACTTCATTGTCGAGTGCACATCTCTCTCCAAGCAGAGGGTTACCAGTGTATCCTGGAGCACATCTAAAAGAAAAACAGACAGTGTTATACAACATATCTCGTCTTAAAAAGACCCAGCAACATCACAAGAAGCTAGAATGTCTGCAGGAAATGATGAATCTGATAAACCATGCCCTTCAGAGAGTTCTGTTGACCTGAGCCAAAGAACCCAAACAGCTGAGCTGTTCAGATAAAGATCAGAAAAGTGATGTTGTCTACAAACTGTCTTCTGTTTGCAGAATCTAAAAATCACCCCAACCTTTGTAATGAGTTCTAACAGTGCTTCAAGAGAAAACACAAGTGCTGAACGTGAACTCCTCTGCCTGCGCTGGAGATGGATGAAGCTCTGCTGCTGCTAAAAACATTCAACATGTCTCCGATGTTGACTCCATCTCTCGTGTGCATGTTGCACAACCGAAACAGGAAAAACTTTCATAGGATCAAAACAATGAGAAGTTACAGAAAGATGACCAGATATCACCAGGCTCTTAAAACAACCGAAGTGAGAGCAGAACGCATCAGAGGGAAGCAGCCGACATGTCGAGCTGCAGAAGGAAACGCTAAAGATGCAGGAAAACAAGAAAACAAACCAGCCTGGATGTTGTGGCACAGCAAAGCAACGCACCAGCAACCCAAGCATAAAATGAAAAGGCTAACACTTTACAATTAGGTTCACAAAATGTCATTAACTACTAGGGACTGCCTCAGGAACCAATCAGGAACCAATCAGGAGCTAATGTGTAGTTAACCAGTACTTACTGGGGAACACAGCCAATTCTTATTAGGGGACTACAGGTTTGTTACCACAGAAACAGTGGAGAAATTCTCCATGTTGGTTCTGAATAAACCCTGCACCAGTGAGGTCACAGCTCAGACATAGTTAAGATGACAGCAGGACAAGATTATGAAATCAGTTCTTACCACCGATTAGTGGTAAGAAACCAATAAAACCAGTAATCACTAGGAAACAGGTTTTTGACAATTACAAGCTGTGACCTCACTGGTGCAGGGTTTATTCAGAACCCAAATGGATAATTTCTTCTCCGTTTCTGTGGTAACAAACCAGTAACCCCTAATAAAGCTTGGTTGTGTGTTCCCCAGTAAGTACTGGTTAACTACCCATTAGTTCCTCTTTATTTCCCAGGTAGCAAACCAGTAGTCCCCTAATATGACTTAGCTGTGTGTTCCCCAGTAAGTACTGGTTAACTACACATTAGCTCCTGATTTGTTCCTGATTTGTTCCTGAGATGTTCCCTAGTAATTAATCAAATGTTGTGTACCTTATTATAAAGTGTTGCCATGAAAAGATAAGCAGCTACATCCCCGGATCTGTTAGCCTCAAGAACATCTGTCTTACCTCTCCTGGACTCTGGCAGGTCCACACTCCAACAGCCAACACAGATGACTTCACTGCTCTGAACTCACTTTGGGAAACATTTATAAACCAACTCCTGGGGCATTTCGTAGTTTCTAAAACGTGGCTATCTCACCACATCAAACCAGTGTTTAATGGATTGAATAAGACATCTCATACAACACGTTAGAAGTGATCTGATCATACGAAAATACATATGTCATATGTAAATATGGCCATACATATTAAAAATAAAACATTGATGTAAGCAAATTAAACATTTTTATGGGGATTTATCTGTCATTAATGTTTCTATGAAGGTAACCTTGATAGAAACAAACTGCTGGTTAGCCTGTTGATGAAAATAAAGCTCAAAACTTATAAACGGTTGGTGAAATTGGGATGTGTGTTCCCCAGTAAGTACTGGTTAACTACCCACTAGTTCCTGCTTCGTTCTCTTCAGCCATTGTTTTGACACTTCATGTTCGCCGGAGGATGAACCCTTTTAAGTTCGACTGAACTCTAGAGGTGGGAAACCCAAACACTTTCTGCACTGCTTCTTTGTGCTTTGCTCATATCCTTCATCCAATTAGAAAAAAAAAGGGCTATAATATTCTACTGATACCTTGTCTAGTGAAAATAAAATAACTCTAGAAACAGATTGAATGTGAAGGCTTTGGGATTATAAACTTAGATTTACCAAGACATGCTGCAGTCGTTTGATCAAGGCTTCAGGAAATTGTGTGAAATAGTTAAAATTAAATAATGTATTGTCTGTGAAAGATGTTTTTAGCAGAGAGGCTTGAAGCTAAATGCTGACAATAAATCTTGTAAGGAAGACATTGTGAGGGTTTAGCCATATTTACAGATAAGAATGTGAAAACGGTGCTAGAGGAAAAGTCCAAGGATTTACTTAAAAAGGATGTGAATATTTTCACAGAACATCCTGGCAGTTTGTCTAGTGTATTATTAACAGTTATAAAGGGCAATCTTTAATAATGAAGGATTTTTTGGGGGGATCAAGAACAACGGGAGGCTTCATCCTTGAGGGAACATGAATGACAAAAAAAGTAACCAAAATTAATAAAATATTTCACTTTAACCAAAGCATTTAACCAATAAACCAAATTACCCATCAAACCATTTGGTTAAATCTAGGGGTGTCCCAATACTAGTCTTATTCAGACAGAGTACAAGTACCGTACTTCAGTTTGAGTATTAGTTACTGAGTTAGTACTTAAACATTACACAGTGGCTTTAGAGACACATTTATTTTAAAAACAGCAAATAGTTTGCTGTCTTACAACCACCTGTGTTTATCACATTTTTATTTTATTTTATCCTTGGTTACCTGCAAAGTGGAAGAGGAAATGACATGACCAAGCATGAATGTGGTATCAGTTTGAAGTACTGGGATGTTTCTATGATTACAAGTACGAGTACTTGAGGCTGGTATCAGGACACCACTAAATAAAACGGTTGCAAACTTTAGCTGTTTTATAGTAATAAATCAAAGTTTACACAAATTGATGTTTGAGGTTGTAATTACCAAACAGAAGAACTGACTACAGGAGCAGGATGTTACACAATGAACTCTTATTAAACCATAAAACAACACGAAACCTGCATCAAAACCTTCAACCTTCAACATGTAGTGAAAACTGATGCTTCCAGCACATTCAGCTAAATATTTTAGATTTGCACATTTTAGCTAAAAATGATGGTGGTGGAGGGAAACTTGAAGGTGGAAGGTGTTCACAAAACGCTTGTTGTTAAAATGTAACAACGTGAAACATAATAAAACCAAAAACTGAGGTAGGTAAAACTAAAATGATTTTGAATATGCGTGAGGTCCAAAGTTATTTCTTCATTAGATCATTTAGAGAAACAGTTTTGGCAATATTCTGATGGATAACAAACATCAAAGAGATGTTATGGCCACTTTCACATGAGGGTCTGTGGAAAAGTATTGCATAACTATCTTACCTGTTGTAGATATTCAAACAACAAG
The DNA here is from genome assembly GCA_031762435.1 of Hypsolebias longignatus. Lineage (NCBI taxonomy): Eukaryota > Metazoa > Chordata > Actinopteri > Cyprinodontiformes > Rivulidae > Hypsolebias > Hypsolebias longignatus. Next base: position 3,510,886 of record JARVGV010000111.1, read on the forward strand.
AACGATGAGCTAATGGCTAGTTTAAACAAAAGCAAACCAAGTGGAATTCTGTCATCTGAAAACAACTTGAATCTCCAAATTTTATAACGGTCCATTCAAACACTATTTTATGCACAACTGTGCCATTATTTAAATGTTTACATTGCCATTAGTTTAACTAAGTATTTATTTCAGCTGAAATATGGTATTCTTGTCTGAAGTGTTGCAAATCTAAACAGGTGTTTAATGTACTGCTACTAGTTGGTAAAGGAATGATCTACGACAGGGTGCCCACACTTTTCAGCATGCGAGCTACTTTTAAACCAACCAAGTCAAAGTGATCTACCTGCTGTAAGGCCCCGTTTACATGAGAACAACCTCTGGAAAAGTTAGTGGATTTTCAATTTTTATTGGGGTTAATAAACAAAAAATGAGCAGGTTTACACAAAACCACCCACGTTTCTATGGCAGTCGGGTTGCCAGAAAAGAAAATATTACTGTAACTATAGTACTGTGGCTATAAAATGATAGTATTTTGAACTAAACTGTCATATATGCTGAGTAAACATATTCTAAGATGAGATGTGTGTTGTGTTTGATGAACATCTGCACAGAAAAGGAGGGGGTAAATGAGACATTTTTTAATTTATCTGGCAACCCTGATGCCAGGCTCAGCTGCATTCATAGTGCATGCAGCTTTTGCGTGACAGTTACATCCAAACTGATGAACACACTAACGTCTCTTTGGAACTGGATTTTATTAGTTTTGCTCCTACATGCTGAAAAAGGGTGAGCAGCACAAAAACACTCTGCTTTCTGCCATTTATTATATCTGTTGTTATTTAATATAACTGTTGTTATTTATAATAACTGTTGTTATTTAGTATAACTGTTGTTATTTATTATAACTGTTGTTATTTAATGTAACTGTTGTTATTTATAATAACTGTTGTTATTTATTATAACTGTTGTTATTTATTATAACTGTTGTTATTTAATATAACTGTTGTTATTTATAATAACTGTTGTTATTTATTATAACTGTTGTTATTTAATATAACTGTTGTTATTTATAATAACTGTTGTTATTTATAATAACTGTTATTACTTATAATAACTTGTTATTTATTATAACTGTTGTTATTTATAATATCTGTTGTTATTTATTATAACTGTTGTTATTTATTATATCTGTTGTTATTTAATATAACTGTTGTTATTTATAATAACTGTTGTTATTTATTATAACTGTTGTTATTTATTATAACTGTTGTTATTTATAATAACTGTTGTTATTTATTATAACTGTTGTTAGTGCAGAAACACTTTGGCCTGCAGGTGCCTGTAGTGTGCATGTGCGACATCACTTGTGGAACATTTCACACCTCTGTGGGGGATCCCCCTAAAAATCTCCACTCTGACACCTGGATTCAGAAATGTTTGGTTTCAGAGACAATGAGGCTGTTGTCTGTAAAAGAACGGCTGAACATTTCACGTCGTGTAAACTGGGCCTCAAACTGGCTGCCCTGTTCGTCAATCAAGTGACAAATATCATAGATGGATGATAGGCTGATGTCTGTTTTTAATACCATGCTATCTACTCATAATACCTTTGAGAATGACCGGTAGATCAAGATTGACGTGTTGTCAAAGTCAAAGTTGGACATCCTGATCTAAAGTGTCTGCCTATCAAAGTCTTATTGAACGTCTTTGCCACAGTGGTGAACCTTGCCTCCATCCTCATTTGCCCCACTCTGAGCCCTTGAGCAAGGCTCTTACTCCCCCATCTGCTGCACCTGTTGTCCTAGATAGCAGCTCTCTGCTCCACACAGAGGGCTGTGGTTGCTCGGTGGTCAGAGGTTGTGTCAGGAAAAACATCTGGTGTAAAATAATCACCAAGTCCTCATGTGAGTTAGTTCACTGTGGCGACCCCTGAAGAAAGGAGCATCTGAAAGAAGAAAAATTACCCAGCAGCCCCTGCAGCTCACGAAGAAATATGTTGTGCTCAATTTCTATGATGTGTTTAAGAATAACACGTAATTTTAATCATTATAATAGAAAATTATTGATGTGAACCTAAAAGGGATGTTGAACTGACATTCAAGTTTATAGGTTACAATTGAATCCATCACAGATCTTCACATAGTCAAGAGAAAAATATAAACAGAAGTGCAACATTTGTTTGACCTCACCATGTCTGGCTGTTTTCTCAACAGCACATGAACACACAAGAAGTTCAGTGTCTGATTTCCTGACCTCATCAGGAGACACACACTGGTGCTGATGATCCAGTGTTGAGTTCCAACTTCTTTAACTTCATCTTGCAGAGATGTGCTGCAGACTTAATTAGATGAACAAACAGAGCTTTGGTGATGATTTGTGAGCTGCAAAATAAAACAGACAGCGTGAACACCACGATTTGTCCATTTACAACCAGCTGCAAAAAAAAAAAAAAAAAAAAAAAAAAAAAAAAAAAAAACTCACTTTGAAAAAGATGATGCTAACAAGCTAACCAGGCAGAGAAGTCCTAAACAACAAGAAAGTGCTTTCAAATACATTTCTGCCTGGAGATGCAATAAATAAATGAAAATCTGAATGACAATATTTTCATGAATTCATTTACAGAAAATAAGAATAGCAAAAAATAAAATTGAAAATATATACTGAGCAAAAATATAAATGCAACACTTCTGTTTATGCTCCCATTTTTCATGAGTTCATCAAAGAACTAAGATTGTTTCTTTGTACACATCAGACACGTTTCTCTTAAATACTGATCACAAATTTGTGTAAATTGTGTTAGTGAGCACTTGTCTTTGCTGAGGTGTCCATCCACGTCACAGGTGCAGCAGATCAAGGTGCTGGTTGGACAGCATGCTTGTTGCACAGGTGTGGGGGAGTGGTGGTGCAGAGGTCAGAGAAGTTGGACACAGGTCTATTCTGATGTTGTCTGTGATTGTGATTGAGGAAGGGAGCAGCCAAAAGAAGAAAACAAATACTGTATTGCATATGTTTGCTTTAGGCTGGCCACAACAGAAGGCAGTTCACTTTTACTGCACTGTGGGTGGAGCGTGGTCTGTGGGGAGAGGTGTCACAACACCATTCAGTGTCTGGTTTGACCACTGCTTGTCTCACACAGTGCAACACATCATGTTGTTGATTGTGACCTGTGGGATACTGGTCCTGCTGGATATTGTCAGGGACTGGAACACGCTGTTGTATACACCAATCCAGAGCATCCTACACATGTTCAATGGGTGACATGTCCTGTGTGTGCTGATCTGGGATGTTTTCAGCTTCCAGAAATTGTGTGCAGATCCTTGCAACATGGGGCCGTGCACTATCATGCTGCAACATGAGGTGATGGTTGTGGATGAATGACACAACAACGAGCCTCAGGATCTCATCAGGGCATCTCTGTGCATTCAAAATGCCATCAATAAAATGCGCCTGTGTCCATCGTCCATAACATAAACGTGCCCCTGCCATAACCTCACCGTCACCACGGGCCGCTCGATTCACAACGTTGACGTCACCAAATAGCTCACCCCATGACGCCACACATGCAGTCTGCCATCTGCTCTGGACAGTGAACACTGGGATTCGTCTGTGAAGGGAACATCTCTCCAACTGCTATTGAATGTGAGCATTTGCTCACTCAAGTCGGTCACAGTGTTGAACTGCAGTCAGGTGGAGACTCTGATGAGGGTAAGCGTTTCTGACAGTTTGTACAGAAATTACTTGGTCATGCAAACTGATTGTTGCAGCAGCTGTCCAGGTGGCTGGTCTCTCATGATCTCGGAGGTGGAGATGCTGGATGTGGAGGTTCTGGGCTGGTGTGGTTACACATGCTCTGAGGTTGTGAGGCCTGTTGGACATACTGCCAACTGCTCTGACACGCCTTTGAATACAGAACCACTGAAGGAACTGAACAGGGCTCTCACAGTACTCTGATAGACATGGGACAATTTTAGATGCTAGAAGTTTTCAAAGGAACAATTTCACTACTGGTAATTTAAAATAAAAATTTAATTTAGGTGTGGCGATAATTGTTACAGGGAGCTGAACATGTTGGCATCTTTATCAATGCCCACTGCAATGATTGTCATCCATTTGTGATTTATTTGTTAAGGGTTTTTGACATGTCTAAATGTGTTTGTATGGGTTGCTGTGATCTACGTCTGCTTGTCTTCATGAACGTGCTCTCAGCTGCACATGCAGGTTTAAACCACAATAAAACCACTCTTTGCCATTTCTAATGGTTTATGATGGTGCATTAATCCATGTATAAATTCATTCATGTTTATTCAAACCACTTTTGGCTCTGCATTTTTAACCCATCTCATGGCTTATTCACTCTGTAATGGGCAGAGAGAGTGCTTATTACTAAGATGTTGAAAACTTGTAGGTTTGTTTTGTTTAGGGAAACCACTAGAGGCCCAAGAGTAAAAGTCCTCATTATTCACATACAGTTAAATCTTCTCATCTAATATATTTTACTGCATTTATTTAGAAACTAGCTGTGTATTGAGTCTGTACAGTACATCTATCTGTTCTGTGAATCTTATTGGAAGAAAGTTGCTTTTGTTCCTACAACTTTTGAAGATTTCAAATCTGCCAATTAAAAAATGTAAAAAAAAAATAATAATAATAATGTAAATATCAAAGCATCTTTTCCTTCCTATCAGCTGATCCTCAGCCTGGTAACAACTTAATAGATGAAATAACTCACATGAATGTACAACACCACATTTAATGCCCATGTTAGGCTAAGAACGTCTTGTGAGGAGAAGTGACAGAGTATAACTATGTTGTAATTTAGGCTTTGTATGTCCTTATATATGGTAAATATACAAACATACACAAATACACAGTGCATACATACCCCTCCCCCCACACACAGATTATGTGATGTTTTAGTGTTTTATTGCCATGTGTTGTAAGTGATTATCAGTTACTAACACACTAAATGTGAGCTCAGTCTGTGTAAAAGTTACTGAGTTACAGACATGATTGTGATGTCTATAAGTGATTAGCTGCTATGGTCATTTTGAAAATGACTACAAAGGTTTATCAGATTTTGATGTATGTCCAATGATTTTATCCTGAAAGTTTTATAAAATTTTGCTCAGTGGTTTATGAGGTATTTTGCTAACAGAGTTGACTCCAGTAGTTAATGTCAAAGTGTTAATCACAGATTTCATTAAACATTTATCACTGAGGGTGAAGTCTGGGGTTAGCTTCAGCTGCTAACACCAATTTTTAACTTAGTTTCTTTTAATATGACTGTGGTGTAGCTGTTTCTGTGATTATCAAGCTTGCTTTGATCTGGTAGCCATCTTGGATTGGGTTGAGTCTAAAATTATGACATTGAGCACTTCTGATAACGAGTATTTTACAGACTAACACACTCATACAGACACAAGCAAAAACACGATTCTGCTATTTTAGCCGTGGGCGGTGGGTGATACTGACAAAAACTTTGTTGCACTGAAGATTTTGATGATTACAATTTGATGCACAAGATCATAATTTTACAGCTTTTCCATGTCAGTATCCCACATCAGAGTGGTCATTAGGAGCAGGTGGCTGCCACATCCAGGCGCCTGCCAACAGTTAATCGACCGAGGGCCTCCTCAGCAGGGCCACATTGATTTGGCTGTAGCTCGTCTCTGCATAAACTGACCAGGAATGCTGACATGTTCTTGCTTGAGATGATGTATGTGCTTTTCGTAATACAGTATTATGGAAGTTCTTTTTTTTATATATATATTTTTTTACTTAAATTAATAATGTTGTCATTTCAGAAGTAATATTCCGTCAAATAGTAAATTAAAAAAACATTCAATACAAAAACAACTGGACTTTTTTTTTTAAACAGAAGACATTTCGCTCTTCATCCGAGGAGCTTTCCCAGTTCACAGAGCAGCGAGTGTGGGGTTCAGGCTATAAAGGCTGAGATAAGATGCACACATATGTAGAAATAGAAATAGTAGCATTAATCATTAAACATGGAGTATGAAGAAAGAGGCAAAAGTCTTCGTTCAGGCTAAGCTAACTGACAACTGACTAGTCAAGCAAGGGCCTTTTTTTGACATTTAACAGAGTTCTGTGTTTTCTAAGGATGATTAGCCCTGGCAGCCATCTTGAATTGTTTTCATAATCATTTATTATGTAAATAAAACATTTTTTTTAAATATTTTCATGATAACTTATCATTTAGTTCATGTTTAGTCTATGACTGATCTCATGGCTTATAAAGTACTAAACATTGATAACATTTGATCTAAACATAGAGACAATGACAGACAACGGTAGAGAGCTTTCTGGCATGATGCTGAGAAGGAAGGTATTTACCTCCCTTTAACTTTGCCTTCTACCTTCCAGCCAACCCATGTTAGCTTGAAACACATCATTGAAGTCTACCAGTGGGATAGATCTGGTTGGCAGGCAGCAGACTGACAAAGTCCTCTGGATGGGGGACAAACATTTCTCACTGAAAGAAACTGGTCCATATGACATAATTTAACCTTTTTTAAGTTGATGAGGCTCACGATGAAGAAATGGGAGGGTGTTGTGGAAACTAGACTTAGACAAGAGGTGACTGTGAGCAGCAGTATGGTTTTATGCCCAAAAGAGCACCACAGATGCCATCTTTATTTTGAGGATGTAGATGGAGAAGTACAGAGAGATAACTAGATTGGGTCTTTGTGGATTTAGAAAAATCATATGACAGAGTGCCGAGAGAGGAGGTGTGGTATTGCTTGAGGAAATCTGGAGTGGCAGAGAAGTATGTTAGACTGCAGGACATGTATGAGGACAGCAGGACATGTATGAGGACAGCAGGACAGTGGTGAGATGTGCTGTAGGAGTGACAGA